>JARHVA010011022.1:0-40000 GCA_037957365.1 Torreya grandis
CTCTTTGTCGCAGTCCGCGATAAAGGTTGTAGAGAAGTCAAACATGGATCTTTAGATTGTTGGGGGTCTATTTACCTCCTCTGTTTGGTCTAGATATGTTCGGAGAATTCAAATATGCATTCCATCAACATATCTGTTGTTTATAGTATGACCAATACTAACCACCCCAAAATCCTTGAGAATATGCCTTATGCAAGAAGATTAAGTGGAACTGTACAACTGCAGAAAGGCCATATTGAAGCAGTTGAAATCCCCACTAAATGGAAACTTGACTGGTTAAAAAATGTTTCTCCCCAAGATGAAAGGTCAAGCCACAGTTCACCATAGTGATGGCAGAATGGTAAATATTTTACCAAGATCCCTGTCTATAAATTTTTGAGTTTCTCCTACAAGACCATCTGTGTCTTCTTCATGTAGATCTATTAAAACCGGTCATATATTGATCGAAGATGAAGAGGTAAATCAAGGAAATGATTTACCAGGTACTCTAATGAGTCTTCCAAGAGAAGGACAGCATTGAATTGTACACAGAAGTTACTACTACTCTTTACAGAGGAGGAAGATGGCCACTGCAAAAAGGTGTCCACAAGCAACCGGCAGGCACTATGCAGTATTTTGCAGCTGCATATGAGAACCCCTCTAATGAGTTCAAGCAAAGGAACTATACTGCGAGATTTAATTCTCATCTTATGGAAAAATTTTGATGATCTGTGTAGAGATATTTTATCCATTAAGGATACTGTAAATAATATAGAAAAGAAAGTATTCTTCTATAGATACCAAAATAGATCTGTTAGATGATAGTCTTAGTTGGCTGTCAAAAGAAGACCAAAAAGCCGAACTCTTCGTCAAAGCCATTCTGTTCAGTCTCCTTTGGTCCCAATTTCAAAACTATAAAAAGATCACCTAGTCATACCCCTTATGCAAAGAACCCATATTCATTTGCAGCCTTGGTATTTAAACATAGATGACTTGATGAATCCTTTAAATGAAATCACTGCCTGGTGTAATACCATGCGTGTTCTTGTTATCCAAGCCCATCTTGACCAAGTTGGCAGCTCTTGCTTTGCAACAAAATTTTTATGGGGTGTTACTAGTTTATGGTGGCAGTCGATGACTGAGCCACAACAGTAATGAACATGTACATAATCAGCCAGATTCTTTAGCAGCATTATTTTTATTATTGATTAATGAATTTGAACCTCCAGTTGGCAACAGAGAATTAGAATCAAAGAAATGGTTATTAAAGATGGAGCTCTGCGACTTGAAAGCAGTTTGACGCCTTTGCCAAGCAATTCCGGCAACTAGCTTATGAAAGCAGATGTTATGCTTCCACTGAGATTAAGTTGAAATTTTTGCATGCTATGCCTTATAATTTAATTGACAGAGTGCTATCTTATATTGACCTCAAAGGGACTCACCATCGAAGATCTAGCCCTTTCTGATGTCATGGATTTTACCAAGCAGCAAATTATGACTTTAGTCTCTGAGACTAAGTCTATGCAAAAGCTCAGTAAGCACCAAGCATCCCAGATTGCTCCAGTATTCCCAGAAATAGCCCCATAAGGCTGTCGACCATTTGTACAACCTCGTCACCCACCAGAAGCAGCACAGAAAGCATGTCTCCTTTCTCCGCCGCTCTTTCCCTCAGAAGCATTCCTATGCTCCTCATCATTTCCTCAAGAAACGATGCACTGCTCATCCTCCTTCCAAGCAACTGATTTGCTACATCTATCGCAAACCCGGTCATATTGCTCCCAATTGCTCCTACAAAAATCTCGCTGTTAAAGCTATTTTTTCTTCCAACGCAGCAGCGTGGTGGGATATAGTAGATGCAGATGAAGATCTATACCTTCAAGATGACATCTATGAGCCGACACTCAAAGATCTTCCAAAAGAAGACTATGATGATGATGAAGATGCCGCAGCTCTTGAATCACTTGCAGATGAGCTCAAATAACCAATGACAAATATGCAACGTGGTGCAAGACACTACCGACCCAGACACAATGACTGGTCTACCCAGTCCAATGAAGCATATGGAGCCTGGTCACACCATCACCATGAAGTGCCTGAGCGACCAGAGAAACCCAGAGGAAGAGGATACTCCAGAGGAGAATCATCTAGAGGGAGACATCCCTCTCAACCGAGACAACCTCCCATAATGCACAGAATAGATCATCCTCCTATGCAATATCCAAGCTCTTTCAAACCAAGCGACTCCTGGATAAAGAACAAATTCACCAGTAGAGAGCCGCCTAAAGAAATAAGAGAGCCAATATGGGAACAAATCCTACCAGCTGAAGAACTAGTCTTAGCAGCAGATCCTCGGTGGGATGATGGTTACGAAGAGGATGAAGTTGGAAGCATTGTTTATTCCGACCAAGATTACTGCCCAGGAGAATCCAGTAATCTCCAAGAAGAAGAAGCTGAACCAAAATCAGAAGAAGAAGAAGTCTACCCTGAACTAGCAATCGTTCAGGATCCAGGAAAATAGAAATTGGTATGTACCAATATTCCTTCCTTAGAACTACCACAGCCTGTATATTTAAATCATTTGATAAACAGGCGATTTGCCCAATTCTTTACTCTAGAAATAAATGGCCGACTGGTAGATGCACAAGTAGACACTGGTGCTTCTCTCTCTTTTGCGAAACCACAACTAATCAATGACTGGAAGGCACTTGATGAAAACCAAGCTTATAAGAGCATTGATGTTCAGGGGAATAGTTTTACATGTAGAAATTATAAACATCAGCAACCCCTTCACATCCAAAATAAAATCTTCCACTGTGATTTCTTTGCCCTTGAGAAGATGCCCATTGACATCCTCCTTGGAGGATCTTTCATTGACAGATATACACCCTATGGTGCTACTGCAAAAAGCATCATGTTCACCATAGAGAATGAAAGGCTTAGGATACCTCACCTAATCTATGCCACAGAACAGTTTCCAAGCTCCATGACTCAGAGCCCTGAAACAATCCCAGCTGAGATCTTAGAAATTGGAGAAAGGATCAAGTCCTCTATCTGCTCCGAGAACCCGTAGTAGTTTTGGTCCAAAGCTATGCCTCAAATGGAAATAAAAATAATTGAAGGCAAGCACATGAAGATAGGAAAAAAGATCCCTATACCAGCTCAGGATTATGAAGATATGGAAGCACAGATCAAAGATCTGGAAGCAAATGGCTTCATAGAAAAATCAACCTCTCCTTTCTGTTGTTACCCTTTCATGGTCAACAAGCACTCAGAATAGAAAAGAGGTAAGAAAAGAAAGGTCATCAATTATAGACCATTAAATGCTATCACAGAGCCATATCCATATCCGATACCAGATAAAAGCTACTTGTTTGAGAAAGTTGCAGCCTGCAAGTATTTCTCACAATTTGATTGCAAGTCTGGCTTTTACCAGATAAGAGTCAAAGAAGAAGATAGAGCAAAAACGGCCTTCAGCTGCCCCTTTGGCCACTTTCAATGGACTGTCATGCCTTTCGGCTTAATGAATGTGCCAGCATATTACCAGGCGCACATGGACAAAATTTTTGGTGGCACTTCTCATTTTCTCTGTGTATATATTGACGATATTTTGATTTTTAGTAATTCTTTAGATGAGCATGCTACTCATCTCTCCCAATTCTTTCAGCTGGCACATGATGCAGGAATAGTCCTCTCAGAGACTAAAATTTAGTTATGTAAGACTGAATGTAACTTCCTCGGTATGGTGATCTGAGAGTCGAAGCTGCAAGTCCAGCCACACATAAAATAAAAGGTCATCGATTTTCCAAAGCAACTTGATAAACCAAAGTTGCAGGCCTTTTTGGGATTATTAAATTATTTAAACAGTTTCTATCCTAACTATGGTGAAGACAGGTACATACTGAAAACTCTTCTCCAGAAGAAGAAAGTATTCCATTGGGAAGAACAACACACAGCTGCAGTACAGAAGATCAAAGCCAAGGTTGCTCCCTTGCCCGAACTACACATCCCAAAGTCTCAACACATGAAAGTGTATATCGATGCCTCTGACCTTGCATGGGGAGGAGTACTTGTTTGTATAGTAGATAGTAAAGAATTTGTGTGTGAATTTGCTAGTGGTGTGTTTAGCTCCGATGTATTGAAATGGATCTCATTTGACAAAGAGATCTATGCTGTGAAAAAATGTTTAGAGAAGTTTATGCTCAAACTTCTACATTTGCCACACTTTGTAATTGTAACCGATTGTACTAGATTTCTGACCTTCAGAGAAAAAGATCATGGTCGGAAAGATGGTCACAGAAAATATGTCTAGTGGCAGGCATTATTTCACCAATTTAATTTTTCTGTGGAGCATATTATAGGTTCTCATAATGTTATTGCAGATTGGCTTAGCTGCAATCCTCCAGCTACTTTGATGCATCAGCCTGCACCTGGTTTTAACCTTACCAGGATACTAAACCAAGCATTCGATTCTCTGAATGTTCTGGTCCAAGAACAAATCCTTAGAGAAGGCATGCATCCCCAATTTATGAGGATTTCTTATGCAGCAGCACAAGATTTGCAAATGTCTGCAGCAGTGACAATACAAGCAAACCGCAGACAGAACTCTAGAGTCATCACAATAGAAAGGCTCAACAGTGAATTTTTGTATCACCAATTCACTGAGCTTCTAAAATGACCACTATGGACGTGGCGTATTCGGATAAGATCCACATTCAACAAACATCTATATCGATGGATCACTCGGCATGGCCCGCACAGAATACATGAAGAACAAAATCATGATCAGGATACTGTCCTGCATACCATTATTCGCAGACAGCTTGAGTGGGAATATTATTTCCACTGCACTCCATGACATATGCCATGTGACATGAGAAATTGCCGACATTGGTACCTACAAAGCACATTCTAGATAAGGTGCCTTTTTCAGCCCATATCCGAAGATGACCTAGAAGATGAAGCAGAAGACATGTTGGGCCCACAGCCTAGGATTCCATCCTCACCATCATCATCATCATGTGGCTCCAATGCCTCGAATAGCATCTCACTGTAGACTTGCTTTCCAGCTGTAAAGCTTTATGGGATTGACACCGCCTTGCCAGCGAGCAGGCAGGACCGCCCAAAAATTGCTATAAATAAGCCTCTCCGCCTTAGTATTTGCATCAAAAAAATTTTAGTGTGTGAAAATCTAGTAGCCTTGCTAAAGAGTATGCTCTTCACTTGCCCTTTTCGAAGGATCCTGTGAATCAAAAATTGAAACAAGGATATTGTAATAAGTGTGTAATAAGTTTTTGTGAGTAATATAGTGAAGTCGTAGCCATTCGGCCCCTGCCTACTATTGCATATTTCTTCAAATCAAGCTATGAGACAAGGGAACAAGGAGGTGTCTACTGACGTATAAAAGATTGTAGTATAAAAGATTGGTATCAGAGCCATAACTACTGTAAGTTGTGAATCAATTTTCCTATTTTGTGGATCGACTTTTTGAGTTCTCTGCTTTAAAAATTTCTTTGCGATAGTTATTGCATCGAGTCACAGGCTGTTAATCTATTTTGTCATAGGCCACTTCTATCTCTGCATCCTTTATTCCCTGTCCAGAAATTTCTCGCATACCAGAACCCAAATCTCCCCACAATGGAATTCAGAAAAGCACCATCCACATCTACCGCAGAAATCATGAACGAATCTGAGTTCGAAGGCATGTACGAACTCCCTCCATTTGTCCTAGATCAGATATCGGACTGTCCCGATATTGAAGTAACTGAAGAAAATCTTGAAAAAGAAACCAGTTTGTTTAAACCTCCAGCTATTAAGGCTTTCCAGGTATATAAAAAGTCTGAGTTAGTAAAATCAAAGTTTTTGTATACATCTACTTATCTATCCTTTGTTAAGCCCAGAATCAAGTCTGTAGAATTAACCCTCAGCTATAAACCAAAGAAAACTTATCAAACAAATTTACTCTCCCTGTTGCCTGAGCAAGAAATCAATTATATCAGGTCACATGAAGATGTAAAATTTGTTCATTTCGGGTTAATTCATGTCCATATTGTACCCTTGATTCCTATCAATATTAAGCCTGTAATCTATTTAGCTTTGTGTGATAGACACCAAGTCAGTTTTAAACATTCCTGCCAATTATCCAGCCTTGGCCGATTAAATGATGATAATGTTATTTGTTTTGAGTTTTGTCCCAACCTCTCTGTCGTAGTCCGTAATAAAGGTTGTAGAGAAGTCAAACATGGATCTTTAGATTGTTGGGGTCTATTTACCTCTCTGTTTGGTCTAGATATGTTCAGAGAATTCAAATATGCATCCATCAACATATCTATTGTTTATAGTATGACAATTACTAACCACCCCAAAATCCTTGAGAATCTGCCTTATGCAAGAAGATTAAGTGGAACTGTACAACTACAGAAAGGCCATATTGAAGCAGTTGAAATCCCCACTGAATGGAAACTTGACTGGTTAAAAAATGTTTCTCCCAAGATGAAAGGTCAAGCCGCAGTCCACCATAGTGATGGCAGAACGGTAAATATTTTACCAAGATCCCTGTCTGTAAATTCCCGAGTTTCTCCTACAAGACCACCTACGTCTTCTTCATGTAGATCTGTTAAAACTGGTCATATATTGATCAAAGATGAAGAGGTAAATCAAGGAAATGATTTACCAGGTACTCTAATGTGTCTTCCAAGAGAAGACAGCATTGAATTCTACACAGAAGATACTACTACTCTTTACAGAGGAGGAAGATGGCCACCGCAAAAAGGTGTCCACAAGCAACCGACAGGCACTATGTAGTATTTTGTAGCTGCATATGAGAACCCCTCTAATGAGTTCAAGCAAAGGAACTATACTGCGAGATTTAATTCTCATCTTATGGAAAATTTTGATGATCTGTGTAGAGATATTTTATCCATTAAGGATACTGTAAATAATATAGAAAAGAAAGTATCTTTTATAGATACCAAAATAGATCTGTTAGATGATAGTCTTAGTTGGCTGTCAAAAGAAGACTAAAAAGCCAAATCTTCGTCAAAGCCATTCTGTTCAGTCTCCTTTGGTCCCAATTTCAAAACTATAAAAAGTTCACCTAGTCATACCTTTATGCAAAGAACCCATATTCATTTGCAGCCTTGGTACTTAAACATAGATGACTTGATGAATCCTTTAAATGAAATCACTGCCTAGTGTAATACCATGCGTGTTCTTGCTATCCAAGCCCATCTTGACCAAGTTGGCAGCTCTTGCTTTGCAATAAAATTTTTATGGGGTGTTACTAGTTTATGGTGGTAGTCGATGACTGAGCCATAACAGTATGAACATGTACATAATCAGCGAGATTCTTTAGCAACATTGTTTTTATTATTGATTAATGAATTTGCACCTCCAGTTGGCAACAGAGAATTAGAATCAAAGAAATGGATATTAAAGATGGAGCTCTGTGACTTGAAGCAGTTTGACACCTTTGCCAAGCAATTTCGGCAACTAGCTTATGAAAGCAGATGTTATGCTTCCACTGAGATTAAGTTGAAATTTTTGCATGCTATGCCTTAGAATTTAATTGACAGAGTGATGTCTTATATTGACCTCAAAGGACTCACGATCGAAGATCTAGGCCTTTCTGATGTCATGGATTTTACCAAGCAGCAAATTATGACTTTAGTCTCTGAGACTAAGTCTATGCAAAAGCTCAGTAAGCACCAAGCATCCCAGATTGCTCAAGTATTCCCAAAAATAGCCCCATATGGCTGTCGACCATTTGTACAACCTCATCGCCACCAAAAGCAGCGCAGAAAGCATGTCTCCTTTCGCCGCCGCTCTTTCCCTAAGAAGCATTCCTATGCTCCTCCTCATCGTTTCCTCAAGAAACGACACACTGCTCGTCCTCCTTCCAAGCAACCGATTTGCTACATATGTCGTAAACCCGGTCATATTGCTCCCAATTGCTCCTACAAAAATCCCATTGTTAAAGCTACTATTTTTCCAACGCAACAGCGTGGTGGGATATAGTAGATGCAGACGAAGATCTATACCTTCAAGACGACATCTATGAGCTGACACTCGAAGATCTTCCAGAAGAAGACTATGATGATGAAGAAGATGCCGCCGCTCTTGAATCACTTGCAGATGAGCTCGAACAACCAATGACAAAAATGCAACGTGGTGCAAGACACTACCGACCCAAACACAATGACTGGTCTACCCAGTCCAATGAAGCATATGGAGCCTGGTCACGCCATCACCATGAAGTGCCTGAGCGACCAGAGAAACCCAGAGGAAGAGGATACTCCAGAGGAGAATCATCTAGAGGGAGATAGCCCTCTCAACCGAGACAACCTCCCACAATGCATAGAATAGATCATCCTCTTGTGCAATATTCAAGATCTTTCAAACCAAGCGACTCCTGGATAAAGAACAAATTCACCATCAGAGAGCCGCCTAAAGAAATAAGAGAGCCAATATGGGAACAAATCCTACCAACTGAAGAACCAGTCTTAGCAGCAGATCCTCGGTGGGATGATGGTTACGAAGAGGATGAAGTCGGAAGCATTTTTTATTCCGACCAAGATTACTGCCCAGGAGAATGCAGTAATCTCCAAGAAGAAGAAGCCGAACCAGAATCAGAAGAAGAAGAAGTCTACCCTGAACCAACAATCGTTCAGGATCCAGGAAAATAGAAATTGGTATGTACCAATATTCCTTTCTTAGAACTACCATAGCCTGTATATTTAAATCATTTGATAAATGGGTGATTTGCCCAATTATTTACTCTAGAAATAAATGGTCGACTGGTAGATGCACAAGTAGACACTGGTGCTTCTCTCTCTTTTGCGAAACCACAACTAATCAATGACTAGAAGACACTTGATGAAAACCAAGCTTATAAGAGCATTGATGTTCAGGGGAATAGTTTTACATGTAGAAATTATAAACATCAGCAACCACTTCGCATCCAAAATAAAATCTTCCACTGTGATTTCTTTGCCCTTGAGAAGATGCCCATTGACATCCTCCTTGGAGGATCTTTCATTGACAGATATACACCCTATGGTGCTACTGCAAAAAGCATCATGTTCACCATAGAGAATGAAAGGCTTAGGATACCTCGCCTAATCTATGCCACAGAACAGTTTCCAAGCTCCATGACTCAGAGCCCTGAAACAATCCCAGCTGAGATCTTAGAAATTGGAGAAAGGATCAAGTCCTCTATCTGCTCTGAGAACCCACAGCAGTTTTGGTCCAAAGCTATGCCTCAAATGGAAATAAAAATAATTGAAGGCAAGCACATGAAGATAGGAAAAAAAGATCCCTATACCAGCTCAGGATTATGAAGATGCCTCCTTGTTCCCTTCTCTCACAGCTTGATTAGAAGAAACCTGCGATAGTAGGCAGGGGCCGAATGGCTATGGCTTCACTATATTACTCACAAAAACTTATTACACACTTATTACAATATCCTTGTTTCAATTTCTGATTCACAGGATCCTTTGAAAAGGGCAAGTGAAGAGCATACTCTTTAGCAAGGCTACTAGATTTTCACACACTGAAAATTTTTCGATGCAAATACTAAGGCAGAGAGGCTTATTTATAGCAATTTTTGGGCAGTCCTGCCTGCTCACTGGTAAGGCGGTGTCAATCCCATCATGCTTTACAGCTGGAAAGGAAGTCTATAGTGAGATGCTATTTGAGGCATTGGAGCCACATGATGATGATGGCGAGGATGGAATCCTAGGCTGTGGGCCCAACATGTCTTCCGCTTCATCTTCTAGGTCATCTTCGGATATGGGCTGAAAAAGGCACCTTATCTGGAATGTGCTTTATAGGTACCAATGTCGGCAATTTCTCGTGTCACATGGCATATGTCGTGGAGTTCAGTGGAAATAAGATTCCCACTCAAGCTGTCTGTGAATAATGGTATGCACGACAGTATCCTGATCATGATTTTATTCTTCATGTATTCTGTGCGGGCCATGCCGAGCGATCCATCGATACAGATGTTCATTAAATGTGGATCTTATCTGAATACACCACGTCCATAGTGGTCGTTTTAGAAGCTCAGTGAATTGGTGATACAAAAATTCACTATTGAGCCTTTCTATTATGATGACTCCAGAGTTCTATCTGCGGTTTGCTTGTATTGTCACTGCTGCAGACGTTTGAAAATCTTGTGCTACTGCATAAGGAATCCTCATAAATCGGGGATGCATGCCTTCTCTAAGGATTTGTTCTTGGACCAGAACATTCAGAGAATCGAATGCTTGGTTTAGTATCCTAGTAAGGTTAAAACCAGGTGCAGGCTGATGCATCAAAGTAGCTGGAGGATTGCGGCTAAGCCAATCTGCAATAACATTATGAGAACCTATAATATGCTCTACAGAAAAATTAAACTGGTGAAAGAATGCCTGCCACCAGACATATTTTTCATGACCATCTTTCCGACCATGATCTTTTTCTCTGAAGGTCATAAATCTAGTACAATCGGTTACAATTACAAAGTGTGGCAAATGTAGAAGTTTGAGCATAAACTTCTCTAAACATTTTTTTACAGCATAGATGTCTTTGTCAGATGAGATCCATTTCAATACATCGGAGCTAAACACACCACTAGCAAATTCACACACAAATTCTTTACTATCTACTATACAAACAAGTACTCCTCCCTGTACGAGGTCAGAGGCATCGGTATACACTTTCATGTGTTGAGACTTTGGGATGTGCAGTTCGGGCAAGGCAACAACCTTGGCTTTGATCTTTTGGACTGCAGCTGTGTGTTGTTCTTCCCAACGAAATGCTTTCTTCTTTCGGAGAAGAGTTTGTAGTATGTACCTGTCTTCACCAGAGTTAGGATAGAAACTATTTAAATAATTTAATAATCCCAAAAAGGCCTGCAACTTTGGTTTATCAAGTTGCTCTGGAAAACCGATGACCTTTTCTTTTATGTGTGGCTGGACTTGCAGCTTTGACTCTCAGATCACCATACCGAGGAAGTTACATTCAGTCTTACATAACTGAATTTTAGTCTTTGAGAGGACTATTCCTGCATCTTGTGCCAGCTGAAAGAATTGGGAGAGATGAGTAGCATGCTCATCTAAAGAATTACTAAAAATCAAAATATCGTCAATATATACACAAAGAAAATGAGAAGTGCCACCAAAAATTTTGTCCATGTGCGCCTGGTAATATGCTGGCACATTCATTAAGCTGAAAGGCATGACAGTCCATTGAAAGTGGCCAAAGGGGCAGCTGAAGGCCGTTTTCGCTCTATCTTCTTCTTTGACTCTTATCTGGTAAAAGCCAGACTTGCAATCAAATTGTGAGAAATACTTGCAGGCTGCAACTTTCTCAAGCAAGTAGCTTTTATCTGGTATCGGATATGGATATGGCTCTGTGATAGCATTTAATGCTCTATAATTGATGACTATTCTTTTCTTACCTCTTTTCTGTTCTAAGTGCTTGTTGACCATGAAAGTGTAACAGCAGAAAGGAGAGGTTGATTTTTCTATGAAGCCATTTGCTTCCAGATCTTTGATCTGTGCTTCCATATCTTCATAATCCTGAGCTGGTATAGGGATCTTTTTTCCTATCTTCATGTGCTTGCCTTCAATTATTTTTATTTCCATTTGAGGCATAGCTTTGGACCAAAACTGTTGCGGGTTCTCAGAGCAGATAGAGGACTTGATCCTTTCTCCAATTTCTAAGATCTCAGCTGGGATTGTTTTAGGGCTCTGAGTCATGGAGCTTGGAAACTGTTCTGTGGCATAGATTAGGTGAGGTATCCTAAGCCTTTCATTCTCTATGGTGAACATGATGCTTTTTGCAGTAGCACCAGAGGGTGTATATCTGTCAATGAAAGATCCTCCAAGGAGGATGTCAATGGGCATTTTCTCAAGGGCAAAGAAATCACAGTGGAAGATTTTATTTTGGATGTGAAGGGGTTGCTGATGTTTATAATTTCTACATGTAAAACTATTCCCCTGAACATCAATGCTCTTATAAGCTTGGTTTTCATCAAGTGTCTTCCAGTCATTGATGAGTTGTGGTTTCGCAAAAGAGAGAGAAGCACCAGTGTCTACTTGTGCATCTACCAGTCAGCCATTTATTTCTAGAATAAAGAATTGGGAAAATCGCCCGTTTATCAAATGATTTAAATATACAAGCTGTGGTAGTTCTAAGGAAGGAATATTGGTACATACCAATTTTTATTTTACTGGATCCTGAACGATTGCTGGTTCAGGGTAGACTTCTTCTTCTTCTTATTCTGGTTCGGCTTCTTCTTGGAGATTACTGCATTCTCCTGCGTAGTAATCTTGGTTGGAATAAAAAATGCTTTCGACTTCATCCTCTTCGTAACCATCATCCCACCGAGGATCTGTTGCTAAGACTGGTTCTTCAACTGGTAGGATTTGTTCCCATATTGGCTCTCTTATTTCTTTAGGCGGCTCTCTGCTGGTGAATTTGTTCTTTATCTAGGAGTCGCTTGGTTTGAAAGAGCTTGGATATTGCACAGGAGGATGATCTATTCTGTGCATTGTGGGAGGTTGTCTCATTTGAGAGGGTTGTCTCCCTCTAGATGATTCTCCTCTGGAGTATCCTCTTCCTCTGGGTTTCTCTGGTGGCTCAGGCACTTCATGGTGATGGCGTGACCAGGCTCCATATGCTTCATTGGATTGGGTAAACCAGTCATTGTGTCTGGGTCGATAGTGTCTTACACCACGTTGAGCTCATCTGCAAGTGATTCAAGAGCTGTGGCATCTTCTTCATCATCATAGTCTTCTTCTAGAAGATCTTCGAGTGTCAGCTCATAGATGTCATCTTGAAGGTACAGATCTTCATCTACATCTACTATATCCCACCACGCTGCTGCGTTGGAAGAAAAAATAGCTTTAACAACGGGATTTTTGCAGGAGCAATTGGGAGCAATATGACCGAGTTTGCGACAGATGTAGTAAATTGGTTCCTTGGAAGGAGGACGAGCAGTGCGTCGTTTCTTGAGGAAACGATGAGGAGGAGCATAGGAATGCTTCTTAGGGAAAGAGCGGTGGTGAAAGGAGACATGCTTTCTGCACTGCTTCTGGTGGTGACGAGGTTGTACAAATGGTCGACAGCCATATGGGGCTATTTTTGGGAATACTGGAGCAATCTGGGATGCTTGGTGCTTACTGAGCTTTTGCATAGACTTAGTCTCAGAGACTAAAGTCATAATTTGCTGCTTGGTAAAACCCATGACATCAGAAAGGGCTAGATCTTTGATCGTGAGTCCTTTGAGGTCAATATAAGACAACACTCTGTCAATTAAATTATAAGGCATAGCATGCAAAAATTTCAACTTAATCTCAGTGAAAGCATAACATCTGCTTTCTTAAGCCAGTTGCCAAAATTGCTTGGCAAAGGCATCAAACTGCTTCAAGTCACAGAGCTCCATCTTTAATAACCATTTCTTTGATTCTAATTCTCTGTTGCCAACTGGAGGTGCAAATTCATTAATCAATAATAAAAACAATGCTGCTAAAGAATCTGGTTGATTATGTACACGTTCATACTGTTGTGGCTCAGTCATCGACTGCCACCATAAACTAGTAACACCCCATAAAAATTTTGTTGCAAAGCAAGAGCTGCCAACTTGGTCAAGATGGGCTTGGATAGCAAGAACACGCATGGTATTACACCAGGCAGTGATTTCATTTAAAGGATTCATCAAGTCATCTATGTTTAAGTACCAAGGCTGCAAATGAATATGGGTTCTTTGCATAAGGGTATGACTAGGTGATCTTTTTACAGTTTTGAAATTGGGACCAAAGGAGACTGAACAGAATGGCTTTAACGAAGATTCGGCTTTTTGGTCTTCTTTTGACAGCCAACTAAGACTATCATCTAACAGATCTATTTTGGTATCTATAGAAGATACTTTCTTTTCTATATTATTTACAGTATCCTTAATGGATAAAATATCTCTACACAGATCATCAAAATTTTCCATAAGATGAGAATTAAATCTTGCAGTATAGTTCCTTTGCTTGAACTCATTAGAGGGGTTCTCATATGTAGCTGCAAAATACTGCATAGTGCCTGCCAGTTGCTTGTGGACACCTTTTTGCTGTGGCCATCTTCCTCCTCTGTAAAGAGTAGTAGTATCTTCTGTGTAGAATTCAATGATGTCTTCTCTTGGAAGACTCATTAGAGTACCTGGTAAATCATTTCCTTGATTTACCTCTTCATCTTCGATCAATATATGACCGGTTTTAACAGATCTACGTGAAGAAGACGTAGATGGTCTTGTAGGAGAAAAACTCAGGAATTTACAGACAGGGATCTTGGTAAAATATTTACCGTTCTGCCATCACTATGGTGGACTGTGGCTTGACCTTTCATCTTGGGAGAAACATTTTTTAACCAGTCAAGTTTCCATTCAATGGGCATTTCAACTGCTTCAATATGGCCTTTCTGCAGTTGTACAGTTCCACTTAATCTTTTGGCATAAGGCAGATTCTCAAGGATTTTGGGGTGGTTAGTATTGGTCATACTATAAACAACAAATATGTTGATGGATGCATATTTGAATTCTCCGAACATATCTAGATCAAATAGAGAGGTAAATAGACCCCAACAATCTAAAGATCCATGTTTGACTTCTCTACAACCTTTATCGCAGACTGCGACAGAGAGGTTGGGAAAAAACTCAAAATAAATAACATTATCATCATTTAATCGGCCAAGGCTGGATAATTGGCAGGAATGTTTAAAACTGACTTGGCGTCTATCACACAAAGCTAAATAGATTACAGGCTTAATATTGCTAGGAATCAAGGGTACAATATGGACACGGATTAACCCAAAATGAACAAATTTTACATTTTCATGTGACCTGATATAATTGATTTCTTGCTCAAGCAACAGGGAGAGTAAATTTGTTTGATAAGTTTTCTTTGGTTTATAGCTGAGGGTTAATTCTGCAGACTTGATTCTGGGCTTAACAAAGGATAGATAAGTAGATGTATACAAAAACTTTGATTTTACTAACTCAGACTTTTTATATACCTGGGAAGCCTTAATAGCCGGAGGTTTAAACAAACTGGTTTCTTCTAATCAAGCTGTGAGAGAAGGGAACAAGGAGGCGTCTACTGACATATAAAAGATTGGTATCAGAGCCATAACTACTGTAAGTTGTGAATCAATTTTCCTATTTTGTGGATCGACTTTTTGAGTTCTCTGCTTTGAAAATTTCTTTGGGATAGTTATTGCATCGAGTCACAGGCCGTTAATCCATTTTGTCATAGGCCGCTTTTATCTCTGCATCCTTTATTCCCTATCCAGAAATTTCTCGCATACCAGAACCCTAATCTTCTCACAATGGAATTTAGAAAAGCACCATCCACATCTACCATAGAAATCATGAACGAATCCGAGTTCGAAGGCATGTACGAACTCCCTCCATTTGTCCCAGATCAGATATCAGACTGTATCCTAAGGCATAAAACTTTCATGTAATAATAATAATAATAATAATAATAATAATAATAATAATAATAATAATAATAATAATAATAATAATAATAATAATAATAATAATAATAATAATAATAATAATAATACATGTAGTAAATAATCATCATAATAACAACCTTAAAATACTGAGTAATAACTATGTATAAGATACATGATCTATATCATGGCATCACACATAATAGTAGAATGTGTGAAATATATCATGACATCATAATATTATAAGACATATTCACTCATAGTGTCACGGCCATGACACATAATTAATCGTAAAAACATGCATGATAACATATAATGTCAAATATATTAAATAATTGTGCAATGAAAACTCAATGTCACATAGTGTAAAAAACAACACATAAATAGAGTCACACAATTTAATACATAATAAATTATCACACCATATAACACGTAGGAAAAAATATCACACATAGAAGAAAGAAGGATAATATACACAATTAATGGTTGTAATCATCACATATAAATAAATATTGTATCTACAATAATAAATTCTTAGTATGAGTTAGAGAAAACCATATTTACTCAGTCTAAAGTAACTCAATATGATCAATGGAAATGGTCAAATAATTATGTAACCTATTTAAATTGTATGAAAATTACTTTAGTGTAAGGATGCCCCCAATGTAAGAAAGGTATCTCTTGGGTCTAGGAATGTATTGCATATAAATTATTTTGTCATAGAAAACATGTATGTCTTGTATATTATTGATGTATATCATGAAACACATGTATACAAAAAATAGATCTATAATTTAGGATATGTGATAAATCATAAATAATTCATGTAAACTACCAATAAATTTTACGCATAGCTCATTTTTTTTTAAAAATTAAATGTTTTAAATTTGAGTTATGAATTATGTGAATCTAACAAGAATAAAAAGGTCTCTATCATACTCTTATTTTCAAGAGTATGCTATATGTTACATTGCATCTAGCATACAATGACACAATTATGTCTTGTTAAGAGTATGTTATATGTTACATGACACAATTATGTTATATATAATAAGATTATGCTATATGTTACATTGCATAGGTGATGTTTTTTAGAGATACATGCATTTATGAAATTATTGTGCCTTGAAAAATAAAACATATGTAGACTCAGAGCGTTGTACATTTTTAGTAAGCACATACTTCCTTTCTACACCATGGATTAGAGTCATGTTCCATTTTTCACATTGTTTAACTATCATGATAGGAAAACCCAAGTTTAAATCCATTTTAGAAGCAAAGGTGAAGATTAAAACATGATGGGAAAAGAAATTTGACTCTTGATGTAGAGAAGGTATAGTGGTTTAACATAAGTGACAAATCCTATGGTATTCTATCCCTATCTATGTCCCTTGACCTAATCCTTCATATTGAATCTATAAATATAATCTTATTAAAGTTTGGACCAAATTGTAAAAAATCTTTGGGAAGTAGGACATAGTTAGAGGTCATGATTTGGATAATGGGATCATTAGTTTGAGCTTAGATGACTTTGGCACTATACAAGGATTATTTTCAAAGTTTAAATCACTTAGGTTGTGGTTGAAATTTTGTGGAGTTAACAAAAAGTATGATAAATTGATTCTTTCCATCCTTTCCAAATTAGGCTCTAAATATTCTTTCTTTGTTTCTACCTTCAACATCATAAAGCATGTCTTTGGAACTACATGGACCATGTTGTCTTTATATGACTTCATTACTGAACTAAATCATAATTAAGATAAGCTCATTAAAATGTGTACACATAATTAATATAAATATCATGCCTTAATTTTGAGTCATGATAAATTGAAGGACTCTAGATGTAAGGAGAAGAAAAATAATAAGAATGACCCAAATCAAATAAAGGATCAGAAATGTAATGTTTTCCATAGCATAAAAAGAGTCCTCTTCTGATGGGAAACATACAAAAGTGTGACTGTATTGTGCCTAATGCAATAAATCTAGGCATGATGAATCTAAATGCATGAAGAAATAAATTAACAAACTAACTAAGATGCTTAAGAAACACAATATCAGTGTCCATAATTATTTCAATCAGAGTTCATCAAAAAAAGAATCTTTTAAGGCAAAAGATAGTTAAAAGGGAAAATTTAAGGGTAAATAACTTATTTCATTTTCATCTAGACTTCCAGATGGGTAATTGACTCTAGTGCATCATACAACATGGCTTCATATCTAGACATGTTCTCATCCTTGGAGCCTTGTTTTATGCCTTTCATCTTGTTGGGTGTTGATACTTTCATAGAAGTTAGTGGTAGAGGATATGTTAAAGTGAATGATAGGATATTTTAATTATGTTCTATGTGTTCACTCATTACCTTCCAATCTCTTATTTATGTATCATATCATTCACATTAATTTAGGAAAGAGAGTTGAGTTCACACCTAATTTAATGGTTATTACAGAATTAAAAAGTGACTTCATGGTTGGATTTAATAAAGCAAATAACTAATATACATTGTATACTTTCTCAAAATTTACTCTTGATCAAACCTCTACTCCATTGCTCACTCAATCATATGGGGTGACTAAATTATGGCATGAGTAATTTATCCATCTTAATTATATCTATATAGAGAAACTTAGTCATCATGAAAAAATTTTAGGGTTTACATGAGTCAAGTTTTTTAATGGAATTTTATAAGACTTCATACATGATAAGCATCCTAAGGAGAAGTATGATAAAATAAAATCATGGAGACATACACAATGAAATTACTAGTCCATTTTCAAAACAATTATTCAAAATGACTAAATGCATGCCTACTTTCATCGATAACTTTTTGAGGTATACTTGGGTGTACTTTCCTGAGCAAAATTTTGAGATATTTAGTCATTTTAAGGACTTCAAGGTGTTTGTAGAAAAACATTTAGGTAAATCCATCAATATTTTAAGCTCCAATAGTGGTGGTATGTCAATAATAATTTTGAACAATTATACACTTAAGAGGGGAGTCAACTAAAACATATAGTTCCATATAGTCCTTAGTATAATGGTGTTGTAGATATCTGGAATAGGTCCTTATGGAAATGGCCAAAAGTATTCTACACTCCAAGTATCTTACACCTTAGTATTGGGTTAGGGCCATCAATTTTGCTTATTATATCAAGAATCAAGTTCCTCATTAAAAATTAAAAGGAATCATTCATTTTGAAGCTTAGATAGGTTGGAAACCCACAATGAATTAGTTTTGAGTGTTTAGATATCCTGTTATGGCCCTCATTCCCAAGAAGAAATGTTAGGTAATGAAACAATAAAATAAACCTTTCATCTTCATGTGATATCCTAAGGGTGTTAAAGGATAAAGGCTTATCCATCCAACTAATCATGAATTGTTCACTAATAAGAGAGTTAATTTTAAAAGGGTCCTTTAGAATCCACACTCAATATCTCTCACCTTATTTGTAAGAATTAATATTTGATGACTCTTCTGATAATTTAGATCCATCATAATATCTTGTTGATGATCCAAATTCTTCTTTTAGTTATGATGATGAGAGTAATGATGACTATTCACCACCTCCTCCTCCTAGAATATCTTTAGAGGATGAGTAATCTCCTTTTGACTCTTTAATATTTAGTCCTCTTTGACATAGACAAACACTAAAATTTGCTAACCAATGGATTTGAGATCCATTAGACAAGGTAGAAACACATTCATAATTTTAGAATGCCCCACATGATTTTATTACATTTTCTTCAGATCTACAATAATTTCATGAGGAACTAAACACTCCTAAGTGGGATATTACTATGGAAGATGAGTATGTCTCCTTTCTGATGAATAAAAATTGGGATTTAGTTCATTTTCCTAAGGGATGAAAAAAATTTCTATTTAGGTAGATCTACAAAAAAAATTCAATAGATGGGTGCAGAGACAATTTCAAAGCACATTTGGTAGTAAAAGGGTTTTATTAGGTACTTGGCATTGACTATACTAAGAAATTTACCCCATTAGACAAATGAACTCAATCTAACTCTCTCTCTCTCTCTCTATCTCTCTATCTCTCTCTCTCTCTCTCTCTCTCTCTCTCTCTCTCTCTCTCTCTCTCTCTCTCTCTCTCTCTCTCTCTCTCTCTCTCTCTCTCTCTCTCTCTCTCTGTATTACCACAACACATCACTGCGATGCTCATCAGATGGATATGAAGGCAACCTTTCTTTATTGTGACCTCAAAGATGAAATATACTGAGAGAAAACACAAATATTTGTGGAAGATTAGTACTTATTTTACAAACTTTATAAACCTATCTATCACCTCAGACAAGCTCCTCAATCTTCGTATGCCAAAATAGACTCCTTTCTTTTTTTAGTTGGGTTCACTAGATGCCATTATAATCTAAATGTATACATATTATGGTAAGATGATTTACTATTGATTATAGTTATCTAGTGGATGACCTTATAATCATAAAGATTTTTCATCCACCATCACAAAAGTGAAAATTACTTTGTCTGATAGGTTCTCAATGACTACCTTAGGCTTGTTGTATTACTTCTTTGGGATTTAACATTACCAATTTGAATTTAGGATCACTATTTCATAATCCAAGTATGATCTTTATTTTCTTTCATGGTTTAACATGGATGACTATAATCTAGTTTTGAATAATTTTCTATCTGGTGTGAAGATTGGGGCTTATTGTCCATCTCCTTTGGTTAATGTGACCTTGTATTGACAAATTATTGGTAGTCTCATCTACCTTATGGACACTAGATCTAAAATTTTATATGTAGTGGGAATGGTCTCTATATTTATGCACGAACCAGATGAGTTGCACTAGAAAATAGCTAAATAGATTCTCCACTACATTTAGTGTACTCATAATTTTAAGATTTGTTATGGAGCATGCATTTTTTTTGACTTGACTGGTTATACATATTTATATTGAGGTGATGAT
Organism: Torreya grandis; assembly: GCA_037957365.1. Taxonomy (NCBI): domain Eukaryota; kingdom Viridiplantae; phylum Streptophyta; class Pinopsida; order Cupressales; family Taxaceae; genus Torreya; species Torreya grandis. The sequence continues at coordinate 20,405 of JARHVA010011022.1, forward strand.
ATTCATAATTTCAATTCTACTTCAGGATATAGTTTCTCCCTTAGGTTAGGTCCTACTAGTTAGTCAAATAAGAATAAAATTTCTATTAATTTATCTTATATAGAGGTAGAATATATAGGAGTTATTAATTCTTCCACTGAGACTATTTTTTTTCAAGGGATTTTCCCTATGTTTGGCATCTAGTTTAGATGACCAATAATCATCTTCTATGACAACCAAATCATAATCAATATTTACAAGAATGTGGTCCTCTATCAATGGACCAATCAAATTGATATTCACATACATTTCATTTAGGATCTCATCCATGAACAATTCATTGATATTCATTACTTACAAATAATGGAATAAATTACTAATATATTCATGAAACCCTTGATTGGGAGCAAGTATCTTCATTTTGGGGCTCTTTTTGGGGTTTATATAACTTTGGCATACTCTTCTAGGGGTAATTTATATGTACTTGGGTACCTCAGTTAGATTTTGTGTTGGGACACAATTCCACTACCCACCTAAGGTATGCTTAAGGTGCGTTTTAGTGTAGTTTTTAAATCCCATTTAATGGTTTTTTACATAAACATGTTGCTTAACTTGCTCATGTGTCTTTTTAGGTCATTATGAAAGATAATGCCATACTTATGAGGATGATTGGACATGTTTATATTTCACCTATATAATATACCTTCACAAATCTTTTGTGTCTAATGAATTAATGAGCATTTTACTATTATGGTGAAATTTATTATTCTAGATCATGTTTGATTTCACCATTACACATGTAATTTATTTTTGCATTCCATCTTATCCAAACTGATCCTCAATTATGGCCCACTCTAACATGGTATGAAAATTTAATCCAAGTGTTTTACAAAACCAAAAATTTTATTTTCTAAGATTTGTTTGAAGAAGTTCAAACTCACGTAATTTTCAACCGATACCTCATTTTTGGGTTCATTATTTTTTTTAAAGTGCAATTTTTTTGATATCTACACATTCATGATATTATCTATCCTTTTAAAATTTATCCCCTATTATTTTATAGGTGGTTTCATTTATTATTCTATATTGCATACTTTTGTTACTTCAATATATGTATTCATTATTTAGTCAATTAAATGTGCTAATTATTTACACACTCAATTATAAAGTGCCAACCTATGAAATATTAAGGGTTATTTGGTGATTATTACATAAATTAACCAATGCACATATTTTTAGTTGACTCCAACATCCATTGCATTCAGCATGCATGGTTACTTGTGGTTATGTCAACTTACCTTGAGAGATACCATATGAGGATAGTTGATTCAACTCTAGTGGTTCTTCTTGAAAAGACCAAAAATGAATCATAAAAGACATACAAGGAATTATTCCTCATATAACATGAAATTATTACATTTATATAATGATAGGATCCTAATCCCGTTGACCAAATTTAATACAATGATTAGGCTAACTCTTATGATTGTGTCTACGGTCACTTATTGATGTACATTTCATGGTATCTACACCACCATGTGGAGAAAACAAAGAGTCCCTCCACAATTTTGAGTACTCATCAATCTATTTCTAGATATTTTACTAATATTTATATCACGCTTCTTACTACTACTTTTATTTCTTGTGATGACACATTCTTGATGGATAGTGTTCTTCCTTATATCGAGTATAACTATAGGATGAGACTTTGCTAAACCTTAGTTTTCATATTAAATATTTTACATACATTATTATTTATGATATTAATCTTCCATATCCATAACATATTTTTACTTTAAATAATCATCTTGTATTCATTGATAGTGTGATTGCACCTTTTGAGAGCATTGATAACTCATCTTTTTCTATAGATACTCTCTTTATGAATCTATGTGCTTCATTCACAGCCTATTATTTGGTTTTGAGATTTTTTGATTCATTTTATACTCTTCACATGGATATTATTTTAATGAATATTCTATGTTCTTCTTTAGATAGGTTCACTATAATGACATTACATGTAGTTCTTGTACATGATCTTGCCATATATATGCCACATTTCATATTTATACCATATTAAGAGACATTCATACTATTTCCTTTATCTTCCATTATATATTGGACATAGTTTTAGTAAACTAATATTTTTATTCCATTGGTAAAGGAGAGAAACATTATTCAATGAAAATGGAGTTTATTTAGTCTTCAAGTAGAAGATCTCATCATCAACCTTGGTCATTTTATGAGCTCTACTATAGACAACCATGACATATTCTATGGGGACTTATTAGTTCTCTATTTTATATTTACTTTGGTACCATGTCATGTTGTTCTTTTGGAAACCAATTATAGTACCCACTTAATCTACACTTAATGTTAGTGTTAGTGTAAACATTTTCCCACCATGTGGTTTTACCTGCATGGTCTACTTATCTTTCTTAAGTGTCACTTAGGTGTGTAATAAAGTTAATTGGGGAAAATAATCCCACATTATTGAATATGTGAGAACATGCCTATCTTCTACCTATATAAAGAACCTTCCAATGTACTTTTGGATAATTAACTATAAACCAACCAAGAATGCTATTGTATTTGAATGATTTTACACATTGTGGGGTTTTTTCCTTTCATGTGTTATTGATTTCACTACTTCATATAGTTTCACCTTTGTGTACATGATCCTATAAATTTGATATTCAATCGTTTCCCACTTTGATATGTTGAATAAAAACATTTTAAAAATAATGAGAGTGATATAGTATCTAGAATGACATTGAGGTCTAGGGGGAGGAAGAATAAAAGGAATCACACATGCCCTCTATTGTCTAGAAGTAACTAAAAACATCTCACATTTGATATCTATAAAATAGGATTTATTAAGGAGAGAGAAATATTATTCAAGATTAATTTCATCCTTATTTTTATTACACATGAGTTTGAACCACTTCATTACATGGTTGTGAAAGATATTACATATTTTAGAATCAAACAAGCAATTATATCATTAATAGATTAAATTAGAATAGTTTAAACATTATATCCATTATGTTTGTGTTTAATTAAGTGGAAACCAAATATCATATCAAAAATCTTAATGCCAAATTTTGAAACCCTAAGAGGGAAACTTAACATTTGGTTTTCTCAAAGGAATAAGAGTAAAAGTTAAGGTTTTAAGGATTGAATACCCAATATAAAAATGATATCTATAAGGTAAAATAAAAATTGGGTATAAAATTTATATTTAAATATAAATCTAAATGCTAAAATAGACGAATGAAAACTTGAGGGAACCTTTGGTTTGTAAGTTTGATTCAAGGAATTTGTTTAAACTAACAGAATGGAAATGTATCAAAATGATTATAGCCGATAAATTTTAATTTACTACCGTTATAAATATATTGTAATATACCTTAGTTTTTTTATGTTCTATTCTAGTTTCTCATAGCATACGATTTTTAGAAGGGATATGTAGGGGCTCTATGCTGACTCAGATTAGGAAATAGACTATAAAACTCATTACGATAAGCCTAGTAATGATTACACATATGTGGTAGTTGGATTCATCTTCATCAAATAGATTTTTCTAGGAGACGTACACTAATAAATGAAATTTTGGATCTTTAGATATGTGTCTACAAGAGGTTCCTATGCATTTAAATTTATTTAGACTTGTGTGGATAACTCTATTCTCATTATATTTGTTTTCAAATAGTATATTTCATATTTGAAACCTAATTGACATGTGAAAATAGATTGGATAACATGGGTTTAAATTAACTAATCCATACCCTAATAATTGGATGATAATTTACTACATTTCAATACTTTGAAGAGGGTTCAAATGACATGAAGTTACACCACCTAATTAGGTTTTTGTAATCAATGTAATACTATCATGTTATTAAATAATATGTATGGTTTTAAACATTTTAAAACCTATGATTTTAAATTTACAATAGTATTTAGTCTTAGATCATGATGTACACCTTTGAGCAGTTTCAAATTTTGAAGCTTTAGAGAAGTGCATCTTAAGTGTAAATGTTTTGTAGTGATAGGTAGATTATTTATAGATAGAAATATGATTATTCATGATATGGTTTTTTAGTGGACTCTTATGTAGTTTAAATATACGTCAACATTTTAAACAAAGGGTTGAACCCCTAGAAAGGATTTTAATATGATAAAATAGCTATTAAAGGGAGTGTAGACAAATTTGACCAAAGTTGATGACTTTGGTAACCAGATCCATTTAACTATGGTTGGAAGTGTCACAAAAGTAGGAAAAAGTGATTTGAGATTAGGATAAAATCTAAGATAATAATCTATTCAAGTAGATACTATGTAAATTATTTGTTTCAATAATATAAAATTGGTAAGAATACACCCATATATAATAGAATAGTTAAGAGAAAGTACCATCAAGGTTTAGTTGTGTATCGACAAGTCATATATACTAAGGTTAGGTCAAAACTAAAATTATCAAGTGATTACTACTAATAATGAGTGTCTAAAATAATAATCATCATTAATTCATGATAATAATTAATTTTAATTTTAATTATAAATAAATAGTAAATATTATAAATATTTGTAATATTCATCATACCACCAAGTTATTTAGGTAGATAAGGGAATATCTAAGGTTAAGGGGTATTAGATTAGTTTTTATACAAGGAAGGTGAAAAAACCTAAGGAGTGGGACAATTAGTATAAACTCATAAAAATTATATTATTAAGTTATACAACTGAGATTGCTAAAAATAATAAAGTAAAACTATTGATAGATATTAAAATGAATAGGTAATAATTAATACTTAGCTGGTTTAATTTGATCATTCAAATTTGACCTAGAATATATTATAATTAGACTAGAAGATGATCATGGAACAATCTTCATATTCTAAGAATAATATTTTTATCCTTGGCTATTTGCATTATATCTAGATGTTTATTTCTATATAGGTGACTAGATTTCATACAAATGGCCTATAAATAATATTAAATGGATCTAGTTGTGACAAACTAGAGCCTTCTTTTTTTCTATCACCTTTATTCTAATTTATTCAAACCATATGCATGGGCTATTAATCTTTTTGAAATTATAAAACTATAGATTCCTCAACCTTGTAGTGATTGTGATAAAAATGGGTTAGTGAGATCATGGTCTTGAGTTTCCCCAAGGACCCCTATGTCAATGAGTTCTACCTACATATCCAATACTATAAAGACGGCCTAAAAATTATGTAGATATCCCCTATGTGTTGTCTTATATGTGCATAATGATGTAATATGTGATAAACATAAAAATGTAGTGAGTTAGATTGTAAATTTATAAAATATGGTTCATGGGATTCTCTTTGAATGGTTGAAACCTATGTAAATACTATTACTGTGATTGATATATAAATAGGAATGAATAGGACAAATTTTCTCTCTTGAATGTTTGATCGAGTACTTTTAAGTATATTACTTTCTGAGTTGTATGTGATTTCTAGGTTAGGAATGAATGAGGGTTGATCTTGTATATACAATCCCTTTTAGAAGTATCTCACACTAAGGCACTTAAGCTACCCTTTAATATACATTTCCTTTCCAAATTGGATGAGTTTTGGGCACTTGACACTATTATAAAAGTGGAAACTTATGTTGAAGTAGGTTTGTTTGGGACATAAGTGTCAAAGAAGCTAAAAAATAAGTACATTCCAAAATTGATAATGAATGATAATGATCAAGTTTAGATATTTTTTTACAGTATATAATTTTTGGTAATCAATATAATAGTGGTTATACTAAGATATGAAAAATTTAAGAACAGAGATATATTGAATGCAAGCCTTTTTTTAGTGGGCAGGTCTATAACTAAAATGTGCATCCATGGTGGATATTTTCCAAGAGTATAAGACTAGATCACTACATAAATAATATTTTATTATCTACATCTCCCCTTTAATATAGTAATGAAATTTATAATTTAAATGAAATGAATGCATACTTGGGTGTGTATAACACACATTGTATTTATGTGTGCCCAAATTGAGTGTTTAATTAGTGACTATTATGACATTAATTTTCACCCTTAGACAGAGTAATTCAAGATCCATCCAAATAAGGTATCATATTGGGATAACCCTAGCCTATGGGCAACCTATGATGGGGTTGAACCTCTGGAGAAGGTTGGATTCCTCTTGATGTTCACCTCAAATAATTATTGTATAGGGAAAAGGGTTAGAAGGGGGAAGAAAGGACCCTAAGAAAGTTTACTAGCTGATGCACCAAACTTAGATGGACACTCACATAATCTTATATGCACACTATATCATCATAAGATAACTATAACTCACACAACCTCATAATATTACTAATTTTGTAAGTATTTCATAGAAGATGTTTAGATACAACACTAATCTAGACCTACAATAGCTTGAAAACACCTTAAATGAGGCAAGCATAAGAACAATGAACTATTAATATTATCCTTCATGAATTCATCATGCACAAGCATACCAAACACTAATCAAAGGTAAGAAATAGGCAAAGAGTTAATATTATGCTTCATGACATAGTTATTATAATATTTTGATAGGGTTTTACCTTATCAAATTAACACCCTTTTTCAAGAGTCTTAGTGAGTATCCCTATCTCCTAAAAAGATGAAAATTCTAAAATCTAATAACCCTTACAATGGAGAAGAGAATGGGATAATATAAAGAAATGGATAAGAGAGAAGAGGGAACATGCCATCCAAGATCAATCAATGAGCTACCACCTTTCAAGGGATGCTCTACAATATTTTTAGTCAAATCATGATTAGTCCATCATCAACAAGTTAAACTCTATTTGCTCTAATAAGTCCTTAGGTTATTTTCATTAGTTGAGAGATCTAATAGAAGACAAGGGTTTATTTTATAAATGATGCAGCATGATCTTACCAAGGTAGAAAGATACTTAAGATTTGACCATCATTGAATGCTCCAACTATTTCTCCAATCCCCAAATATACTTCATGAAATTTACCACACCTTCCACTTGGATTCATTATGAGGACAAGGTCCTCATATTCTTGGGCCTAAAAAAACCATGTCTATATCTTTTTTAAGTGGTAATCTGTACTTGCTTGTTGAGGCTGTGACCATATTAGAAGATGAGACACTCCTTCAGAGTCACCTATCTACCCCATTTTAATTTCTAAACATAGATCCTTTCCTCTAATTTGAAAATAAATATCCTTTATTATTTTTCCTATAGTCTTTATATATCTACACATGAATATCTCTATTTGGTATGGTCTTATTTTGACAAGTTATCAACCTTTGATTTGTATTAGGTCTAAAGACCTTTTTTATCTCCATAGAAATATAATGATGACCCTTAAGCACACAAATATCTTGTTTTGGTTCAAATAATTTTTTTCTCAAGCTTGGTTGTCTTGTATTTACTTTTAATAGGTCAAAAACTACTTCATCTATCTCCAATGGAAAAGTTTTCAGGCTCACCTTTATTCATTAGATATCAATAATGACTCTGGTCTATTGATGTTTTCTCCCTACTCAAACCATTATATCTATTTGGTATGATAAATCATGATCCATAGATATTATATCAACTTAAAATACTTAGGACACTTTTCATTCATGCATTTACACTGAGGGTCTACTAACACCTCTGACCCACCATTCATCATTGATCTTGAATGTATGATAAAATGTGCATCATTAGATTTGCCTAGACCCACTAACATTGTTAGGTTGCCTCACATTGTTATATCAAGATGTATAATTAAACATGAGCCATTGATCCTCCTTCATTCAAACTCAAAAAAATATTTTTTGAGTCCCAAATTTGATGTCTATGTGCCTATATTTGATGTTTCTGCTAACATCTTTGATGTATTCTGTGTGAATGTCTTAAGATTTTTAAACCCAAAAATTTACATACCATGGCTTAAATTTGACATTTATGCACCCATAATTTGACATCTACATGAATGTCTATAATTTTTTCACAAAATTCTAAGGACGTTTATATCCAAATGGTAATTTTCTAGGGCTTAAATTTGACGTTCATGTACACCTATCATTCTGCAAGTTAATCTTTAAAGGCTTCGATATTGAGATAGAAATATAATAAAGACATGAATTTGTTAGGGTAAGATATTTCCATCAAGAACATTGATTCCATGTGATTCTTCATCCCTATCAAGCTTTCTGGTCATACTTATAAAATGCAAAAGTAAACCAACCTATTCATTTCTACGTGACATGCGAGATGACCTGGTTCACTTAGGCTTGTGTTTTGTTCTTTTTCTTGACCCTTGAAAGATATAATCAATCCACTAAGGCATATGTAAACTCATCCATGACCTTGAAATTATTAGATACCATGAAACCTACTTGGATCCTTCTCTTTATAATTTTGGACCCATTTCCAACCCTACTTCCAAAGATCAATAAATTGTACTTTAAGCTTGCTTAAAGTGTTTCAAAAGATTTATGAGAAATATGAGATATCTAGACCACTCATTCCATCCAAAAATTGATTCACTATGTAAACCATATAAATTTTTTATATGTGATCCAAATTTGGCCAACATCTTTGGTGACTCATAGGGGTTGCATCTTGCTATGCAGTAAAACCCAAACCATTTATCTTGACTAGACAATTGGGCATGGTGTCTCCTCTATAGTTAAAAATATTGATATGAAGTTGAATTATATTCCAAACACTAGATAACTCCTTTTGAATCAATAAGGAAAAAAATAAATCAAACAACAAAGGCAAGTGCATGCAAGAAATTTTAGGAAATGAAGAAAAACTAACCTATTAAAAAATGTGCACAAAGGAACTTAGAGAAAAGCATGAAATCTACTATAATATATACAAGGTAAAAATTTAAAATTACTTTCCACCTAGGTCAAATGGGAAACTTCTAGCATCATTCACTTATTACAAACTAGGATAAAAGTACCTTGCTTTGGAGAGCTCATGAAAGGTGAGTTAAGATGCCTAATTATGGATTCTTTTGGCATGCTCTCAAGTGGATGAAATGGGATAAACATGTCTCTAATGTATACATACTAGATTATTTTTGCAATACTTGCTCCAAATTGGACTATAAGGGATCCATCAACCTCCACAACTTATATCTCAATTTTATGATAAAAAATAAGCACATGTTATGGCTCCTTCAAACTGGTACTTGGTTGATTGTTTATGCTTAGATAGAAAATATCTAAGTCATCCCAAAAGGCATATTCCTCTTGGTCATCTGAGATAATTACAACTTTAAAACCATCCTTACTCTGATCACTCTAAAAGGATCCATATCATAGATAATCAACCCACATAAGGCCCAAAATGTCATATTCATATGGCTCTTGATCTAACCATTCTTATTCATTATTAAAGACATTAGAACTATATTTAATAGATAATTCATGTTGTGACTAGTTAGTCTCTTTAACATAATTTTCAAGTTCTTCTTCATGCTCTAGAGGAGGTATAAGCTAGTGTATAACATCTACCTAGTTCATGAAGTCATGGTATAGTTATTTTCATACTTCATCCTGATCTTCCTTTTTATTCGTTTCCTTCTCTTTTTCATTCATGAGATCTCCAACATTGTTAGCTAACTGATTAAATATATGAATCTTTGCATCTTACTCATCTTCATCTTTAGCCACACTAAATGTAAGCTATTAGGACCAACAAAAATATTCCTTAGTCTTAGTTGTAACCTAAATACACACCCCTTCAAATAAGAAGGTATCAGTACTACCTTCATGATCTAATTCATCAAATCCATGCTAGGAAGTCTGATCAAAACTTCAATATTCCTCTTTTGATTGAAGTGGACTTCCTATCATAATATCCTCATCATATACACTTGTGTTATCCTCTTCAAGCTCATCTATGATTATAATATCATTCTCTATTCTTTGTAAAATAGGTTCTTCCTTCATGAAGGAGATAGTGGGAGAGTCAAGAAGTTCACATTTCTTGTAGTTTAGGAGAGTATCCTTCCAACTAGGGACTTTGAAGGCTCTTTTAGGTGGTTCTTAGGGAAGGGAGGGAGAGTCTTGAAACTTCTATTGGGAAAGATCATTAAGTTGAGCTAACACCTCTTTTTTCTTGAGTTAGTTCCTAGATTACCTCATCTAGAACTTCCTCCCTCTTCTTTGTGACCTCCTTGATTAATTTTTATGAGGGGAAAGCATAAGGCTTGGACATCTTCTCCTTTTCCTAAATGGGTGTGGGAGAGGGTGGTTTCATAAGAGAGGGTATGACATAGTTAGGGTCATTAGCATAAGAGAGGGTCTATGATGGGATGAATTCATGTTCCTCAGCTAAAAAGGGTGAAATTTGACAAGATTGGCTAAGGGTTGAGTTTTAGCATGAATAGTAAGAGAGGGAAATTGGGGTCTAGGGTTGGTTGCTATCATTTTTAGAAACAATTGATAGTCATTGCCTTTTCTAGCTTGGTCTTGCTTGGCCAAGTAATCTTCTTGAAACCTCAAATCCTACTCCTGAACATAATATTATTGTTTAAGATTCTATTATTGCATATAGTACTCTTACCCCTTGTCAATCTCTCTAAATTTTATATCAAAATCAAGTCATATCTCCTTAAGTCTCTTTTTTGGTTGACTAGAGAGAGATAAATTATGACAAGGTTAATGCATTGAATCTTGAAGGCCACTTGGGGTGAAACCTTGAACATTGATAACTTGATATGTAGGATAAAAAATCAAATAAAATGCATTTTTATCAAATGGGTGATGATACATACCAAATTATGGTCATTACGCAAATAGGATCTTTATACCAGCTGATGTTGATTTAGAGTCTCTATTGGTGCTAACTTGTTTGATTCTAAGAGTTGATTAGAGGAAAGACACACCAATAATATTTCCAATATTATGGAACTTGTCCCATAGAGAACTCTATAAACTATTATGGTGCTAATCTTCACCCTTGGAGAGTGTTTTTGAGGATCTCTCTAACTAAGCCATAATATTAGGATAACCACAGGCTGTGGGCAATCTATGATATGGTTGAACCTCTAGAGAAGGCTAGCTTCCTCTTGATGCTCACCTAAAGTAATTATTGTATAGGTAAAAAGTTTAGAAGGGGTGAAATGGTCTCCCAAAAAAGTTAACTAGGTGATTCACAAAGCTTAAATAGATTCACATAAGCTTAAACACATAATAGATCAACATAAGACAACTATAACTCACACAACCTCAAAAATTTTGATAATTCCATAGATATTTTATAGAAGAGGACTAGACAAAACACTAATCTAGACCTACAATAGCTTTAAAACACCTTAAAAGAGGAAATCATAAGGACAATGAATTAGGAATATTCTCCTTCACGAATTCATCATGCATAAGCATACTAAGCACTAATAAAAGGTAAGAGATAGGCAAAGAGTTTATATTATGATTCAATAGGTAGTTCTTAAAATATTTTGATAGGGTTAACACTTATAAAATGATTACCATTTTTCAAGAGTCTTAATTCATATCCCTCTCTCCTAGAAAGATGAAATTATAAAATCTAATAACATTTACAATAGAGAAGAGAATGGGATAATATAGAGAAAGGGAGAAGAGAGAAGAGGGAACATGACATATAAGATAAATCAATGAGATACAACCTTTAAAGTGATGTTTCACCACATTTTTGGTCCAATCAAGATTAGTCCATCATCAAAAAGTTAAATAGAAATTTCTCTAATTAGTCCTCAAGTTCTTTTCATTGGCTGAGAGATCTAATAGAAGACAAAGGTTTATTCTATAGATGATGGGTCATGATCTTACCAAGATAAAAATATCCTTAAGATATTATCATAATTGAATTCTCAAATTACTTCTCCAATCATCAAATCTACTTTGTGAACTTTGCGTCACCTTCCACTTGGCTTCATTATGAGGACAAAGTCCTCATATTCTAGGGCTTGACAAAATCATATTTATATCCACTTTGAGTAGCAGTTTTTACCTATTTATCAAGGTTATGATCATATTGGAATATGAGACAGTCCTTCATAGTCACCTATCTTCCCCATTTCCATATTTGATCATATATCCTTTTCTATAGTTTAAAAACCAATCTCCTTTATTGGTTTTTTTTTAGTCTTTATATATCAACAAATGATTCTCATTATGTGGTTTGGTCTCATTTTCACAAGTTGTTGACCTTTGATCTATAATAACTCTAAAGACCTGTTTTATCTCCATATAGATCTAATTATGAACCTCAATCCTAAAATATTTTGTTTTAGTTTAAACTATATCATGCTTGAGCCTGGTTCATTTGTAGTTACTTTACTTGGGTCAAAAATTGCTTCTTTGACTTCCAATGGAAAAGTTATTGATCTCACCTTTTTCATTAGGTGTCAATAATAACTCAGTTCTATTAATATTTTTACCCTAATTACACCATTATATCTATTTGGTATGATTTAGCATAAGCTATAGATCTTCTATTATTTTAATGCACTTAAGACACTTGTCATTCATGCATTTGCACTAGGAGCCATTGAACCCTTTGACCCATCACTCAATATTGCTCATGAATGCATGATCAAATAAATTTCATTGGATCTAATTAGACCCAATAACATATATCAGGTTACCTCCATCATTACATCAAGATTTATGAATGACCATGAGCCATTGATCTACCTTCATTTGAACTCAAATGGATATTTTAAGAGGCCCAAATTTGACATCTACACACCCATATTTGACATTTTCATGAACATCTTTGATGTCTACATGAACATCTTAGGATTTTTGAACCCTAATGGATATTTATCATGGTTTAAATTTTATGTCCTCATGCCCATCATTTAATGTCTATGTGAATTTCTTTGACATCTGCATGAACATGTAAGGATTTCTAAATTCAAATGATTATTTAATGGGGCTTAAATTTGACATTTACATGTACCTCCCATTTTGTAAGTTAATCTTTAAAGGATTAGATATTGAGATAGAAATCTCATCAAGACATAAATTTTGTAGAGTAAGATCTTGGCATGAAGAACATTGAATCCATGTGATCCTTTGACCCTACAAAGTTTTTTGAGCATACTTAAAAAATTCACAAGTAAACTAACATGTTCATTTTTTCATGATGTGCATGATGGCCTAGTATATTTAGGCTTATTATATGATAATTTGATTGATCCTTGGAAGATATATTGAATCCCTTAATGCTTGTGCAAACTCATCCATGACCTTAAGCTAATTGAACACCATGAAACCTACTTGGATCCTTCCCTTTATAATTTTAGACCCATTTCCAACAATACTTCCCAAAGTTCAATAAATTTCACTTTAAGCTTTCTTAAAGTGTTTCAAAATCCTTGTGAGAAATATGAGATATTTGGACCATTGATTCCATCCAAAACTTGGTTCACTATGTAAACCATACAAAAGATTTATATGTGGGACAAATTTAGCCAACAGTGACTAACTTACAACCAATATGATGTTACAATATGTAATCAATTTATGAAATATGAAATTTAAAAAAGTTAAATGTTTTAAACTATAAAAATTAAGCATAGGAGTATACCTATGCATTGATGTAACCATCTATCCTTTATGAAATTATGCCTCATTATGAAGAATTGTATATGAAATTAGGTAAAATCTAAACCTACAAGTGTGTGTGTGTGTGTGTGTGTGTGTGTGTGTGTGTGTGTGTGTGTGTGTGTGTGTCTATATATATATATATATACATATATATATATATATATACATATATATATACATATATATATACATATATATACATATATATATACACACATATATATATATTACATATATACATATACATATACATATATATATATATATACATATACATATATATATATGCATATATATATACATATACATATATATATATATATACATATATACATACATATATATATACATATATACATACATATATATGTATATATATACATATATATATATATATATAGATGTATATATATGTGTATGTATATGTATACATACACATATATATACATATATATATATAGACACACACACACACGCACGCACGCACACACACACACACACACACACACACACACACACACACACACACACACACACACACACACACACACACACACACACACACACACACACACACACACACACACACACACACACACACACACACACACACACACACACACACACACACACACACACACACACACACACACACACACACACACACACACACACACACACACACACACACATAGACACACACATACATACATATACCTACCCTAATCCTTATTGAAATGTGAGTTTCAACATGTATATCTAGTTTGTTTCATCTCAATTGTGAAACCCAAATATGTGCATGATCTAGTGAATGTGAGTGATTTAATCAACTCACATTATATATCTAGTGAGGGTGGATGATTTAATCAAATCCAACCTATAGTTATTAAAAATTTAGATGATGTAGTAAAGTTTAATTTATAAGATTGGTAAGATTGAAGGATTTAATCAACTCAACCTTATAAAAGTGAACCAACTACTACATTAAATTAGATCAATAAAAATCTATAAATTCCAACCTAGATATAATTATAGTGCATAAAAATATATGAAATATTTTATTTTTATAGTTTTAGGTGCCCTTTGCATGGTATATGCAGCTCATATGTGTCTCAAGATGTCATACTAGTATAATTACAATTTAAATGTATATAATGCTTCCAAAAATATGCATATAAATCATATACTATGAAATCTATTTAATCTAAAATCGATGCATATGTGGAGAACATGTATCCATATTATGCCCCCACTATAATCTAAAGATGTTAGTACTGAATAAGTGTGGAGATCATGCTTTTTGACATCCCCAAAATATAGTCTAAAATTACAAAAGTGTGGTGTCCCTGCATATATTACATTGACCCCACTAATATACACCCATTAAGGTGAGGGGATGTAGAATTTGGTCGTTATCTTACCACAAAATGATATGATAATTATATAAGTTATGTATGAATCATGTAACATATATGGGTAACATGTATAGGTAGATATAACAATTAGGTACATAGTTATATCTAATTAGGTAGATATAACAATTAGGTACATGTATAGGTAGATATAACAATTAGGTAATTAGATCATATCAGTATCCAGAAAATAACATTACATAGTCAACAAAAAAGTAAACACACACAAGAACACTAAAAAAATGGTCCAAGGTGACCTCATACAAGGAACATGTTCAAAAGTCTCATGATTGAAGGGACATGACTTAGTCAAATGTCCATAAAAAATAGTATAACATATTCAAATGTAAAAATAGGAAAGCATAGAATGAGGGCCATAATCAGTGGATCATATTCAAATGCTCCAATAGGAAATACAATGCAAGATAATAGTAAGAAAGGAAAATAGACAACCAACATGACCATAACATATAAGTTTTTAAGCATATGTATTTGTAAGGAATTTTAAGTACATAGAATATAAAGTACACTATGAAAGGTATAATAATGGATAGATGCATGTATAAGTATTTAAGCTCAATAATTATAATGGAAAGTGGTCATATACTAATATAACTTCACTGTATCATGACCGTATAAGTGTATGCACCCAATGTATTTAGGATACAAATAGATGAAAATCTAAACATTTGTATGTTTATATATCATGTACATGGGTATGATTTTATCACACTCAAATGAAGCCTAAAATAACTGTATATATGAAAATAAGGATATGAGATTTAGTAACGTGGAGAAAAAAATGTGTACAATAAATAGTATAACTAGGAACATATTGAACATTTTTAATAATTTTGAATTATTTGAATTTTTTTGGTATTATTGGAATATTTATTTTTTTAAATTATTTTGGTATATATAAAAAGGTAAATTCTAGACAATTTTAACAATTAAGGGATTGTCATCTATAAATGTTATGAAATTTGATATGGTATATCAAATTATTGGTAATATCAAGGAACATATATAGGTGTAATTATTTTGTATTATAAGCTCTGTAATCCTCTATGTATGTGTCATAATACTATGTGCTCTCTAAGAGATAATAAAAGGAGTAAGGGGTTTATGTAACTGATAATTTTATGTTGTATATGGTATTTAAAATAACAATAATAGGAACATGTTTAGATACTCTAGAAAGCTAAGTATATTGCATAGTAGTATACGAGGATTACATAGAATCCACTATGTATCTATGATATAATGGTCTCTAGATTATGTGTTGTTTACGAAAGTGGATTTATTATTGCTTGAACTCTCACCAAATGTTTAACCCTAATTATAGATAATGGTATATCTAGGGTTAAGGGTTATTGCATTAGATTTTCCAAAAGAATGGCAAACTAACCTAGTGAGTATGCCAATTAATATAAACTTAAATAATATTCTTAAGTTGTATAACTAATATTTCTAAAAATATTGATACATATTGTAATGAATATGGACTAATTTATAATTAGTTGGTTTATTACAATCATGCAAGTCTGACTTAGAATATGATAGAAGTGTATTAGAAGATGATCCTGAAATAATGATCAAATTTTGGGAATATTATTTATGTGGACATAGATACTTATGTCAGATATGAACATTTTTGTTAAGTATGTGTTTAACTTGAATGTAGGTTTCCTATATGGAATAATGACTAGATCTACATGTGATTAACTAGACCCTTCTATGTTTTTTTACATTTGTTTTATGTCTTTAGATCATGTGCACAATTTGTCCCTCTTTATCAAATTATCAAACCATATCTTCCTCATACTTGGAGTGATTCATGGTGTCAAGATGCCCAAAAGACACCTCTATTAATGTGCACTTCCTACATAGATAATACTTTTAAGATGGCTTCAAACTTATGTACTTATCCCATATGTAATGGATTGTATGTGTACAAGGATGTAATTTATGATGCACATAGACATGAAATGACCTAGCATGCATATTTTCAAATATGGATCATGGGATTCTCTTTGAATGATTTAGATTATGGAAATACAACTCATATGACTAATATGGTAATAATTGGTGAATAGGGTAGCTTTTATCACATGAATTACTTATTGAGTTATTATTTGTATATTGCCTTAGGAATGTTATGTGATTTTCATGTGAGGATTGAATGATGGTTGATATTATATATATAAAAATCCATTTTATCAATATATAATGTTAAATAAATTAGTCTAACCTTTGGGATACTTTTAATTTTAAAATTGGATGACTTTTGGTAAATTGACACATTATAATAAAGGTGGACACTTATGTCAATGTAGGTGTCTATGTCGGATGCAACTGTTTAGGAAGCTATAAAACAAGTACATGTCCAAAACTAATAGTGAAGGATAATGATCAAGTTTATAAATTTTTGTACAGTATAGAAGGCTTGGTGAACAATATAAACTTTTTTAGTCATAGATATAAGAAATTTAGATAAAAATAAATAGTCAATGCTAGCCTTTTGGTAGTGGGTAGGTATATAACTAAAATGTTTAGCCATGATGGATATTTTTCAAGTGTGTAATACAATAGTAATATATATATATATATATATATATATATCATATTTTAATATCTACATAAGCATATAATAATAATTAATTTATTTCATAGAAATGTATCTAAACATGCACATGCATATAATTTATTTATGAATAATCCATAATCACACACATCATGATTGTGAATAGATCAAGTGTATACAACATTACTTGAATCTGACATGACATAGATGAAACATGTCCATAACATGGACTAGATGTTCATCTAACACAATTGATACATGATAATAAAAAGTTAATTTACCCAAAAACTATATGAAAATCAATATATAACATAAAATTATCATGAAATATCAAAATTTATTCTAACATAAATTTTAGTCCAAATAATTAATCAATTTCATCATCTAGTTTATAAAACCACAAAACCTATAGGAAGTATAACTATAATAATTATGAAATAGAGTGATTTATGTACAAATAGCCTAAATAGATCAATACTGTTGATGTAGTAACACAAATATATATAATCTAAAATATGTGTGAAGACTTTCCATAGTGGTTATGTCCCCAAATGTATAAATCCTATCATGTGTGTGATCAATTATATGTCTATGTTTCATATCTAATTCATACAATTCTTACATACAACCTATGTATACTATGAAAATAATGACAATATATAATGGATACAAATTGTAAATGTATATGCACAATGACATCAAACAAATTATTTTATGTTTGTACACCTACATTTGGTATTATACACTATGGAAAAGTTAAATTTCTAACACTTTTACATACTTGAAATCTATGTGCACATTAGAATAGTGTGAATGCTTTATCTTATGAATATACTCATATGTTGTCTTAGACAACCTATTTAATAGATACACATATTCAGGATTACCCTTGTCTATGTAATAACTTTCTAAAATCCTTAAAAAATAACTCCATATCTTGTATCACTAATTTTCACTCCCATAATAGTATCAAAAATAGGGAGATACTTACACTTTTATCATAAGTGTCTACTTGTTGATAGTTTAAATGAACACTTTAAAATTGAAAAGTCTCAACTAAGTCATCTTATACATATTTCATGGGTCAGACATAGTGATAAATATCAAAGAAAAAGCTATAAATACAAATAAACTTTAAGGTTACACCCATCTTGGCATATATTAAAAATATTGATAAAATCATTGGTACTCTCATGACACATTATCAAAAAGGCATATATATGTAAATATCCCTTGAATGTGTATCCCTATATTAAAATTTTTATATAAATGTGGGTAAAATTTTCACAATGCAAATTTTCAAAATTCAAAAATTACACTACATTCTATATTGATCACGATGGTTCACATACACACCGCTATGTGGGAGAAACATGTATGGTTTGATACTATTCAGAGTATTAGAACATATGCAATTAATAATCACATTCATCAAGTGGTTTAGGATATCCAATCCTAATGATTTTTTCATGGATCATCTTGTTGTCAAAGTGATATTTAGAATTTCAAATAAAAGAAAACGAAAACAAAGATCAGTACACATCACCAAAGATGAACACACACACAAGAATAACATCTAAGTGAAATCATAATTGTATAAAGTCTGATAGACTTATGCAATAAAAAAGTATAGTATTGATAGGAGCTAAAAAATATAGCAACATAAAATTAGGGTTTGAGTTCATGTTTCCTTATTTGATTGGTAACAAACCAAACATAATATTTTAAAGAATAGTGATGAACATAATGAGATGTAAAATTTTAGAATAATCTAAGATCATATATCTCTTAGTACATTATCAATTATTAATCTTATAATTTCCCTATTAATCTATGCCTTTACATTTATATTTGTGTAGTTTTATCCTATTTTACATAATCTAAATATATATAATTTTAATTCATTTAGATCACATTAAATCAGAAATTTATTAAAAAAATTTAGTGAGCCTGATCATTGATTTAAAGTGTAAAACCATGAATTTAATAACATCATATATTTAAATATATTTCC
>JARHVA010011022.1:42500-100000 GCA_037957365.1 Torreya grandis
CTTGTGCATACGTTCGACTACCATCATACCCACCTATTATCCTACATAGCCCAAGTTACCAATACATATATGCAATATCACCATAATCTATGCAATAAAATTATAGAATCCTTAAAAATTATCACCATATCTAAGTTCACTAATTTTTGCTCCTATGATAATATCCACAATAATAAAATAGTTTAAATTTTACTATATGTTCCTACCTTTGTTGGTACTGTCCAACAACACTCAATAATTAATTTGAAAATTAGGTCATCTCTATTAGGTCAACCTAGACACATTTCATGGATTAGCAATATCACTAAATATCATATAGTCATCTCTAAATATAAATAGTTCATAAGGTTATACCCATATTTTAAAATCCTAAAAAATTGAGGAATCAACTATTATTTTCTTAATACATTATCAAAATTCATACACATTTCAAACCCCATCAGCGAAGTATCCCTATAGCAAAGCCTAAATATAAATGTAGGCTACATTTACATGGTTCTAAGCGTTGAATGTTTAACAATAAATTTCATTTTAGCATTATCAAAATGGTGAAAAAAATCACACCTAGGTGGGTGGAAATTCATATATTTTGATCCTTCTTCTGAATATTGAAACATATAAAATGCTAAGCCACTCAGCAAAGAGTGGTTAGGGTTATCTAACCAAAAAAATTTACCAATTTTTATAAGGTTATATTGTATTACAATTTAAATTAATGTCTTAAATGAATTATAATTAGAAAAACAAATAATGAATGGGATTAAGGGAAAGTGAAGGCATAAGAGGCACCTAAAAATGTAAACAAAATGATGTGAGGTCACATAAATTTTTATATTCAACTAGGATAGTAATGATAGATTCTAGAAAATACCAATCATCATATGTGTGTAAGCCTCATTAGAAGTTTCTATTAGGTTTCGATCTCATTGAGTGATTAAAATTTAGATACATATTAATTTCAAGGATTAAGATGAATATAGTGAGAAAAATAAATCATACATTATATAAATGAATTTACTATCCATTCTTTTGTCAATTATAGATATAGTAAGTGAAATATCAACCTCCCCTTTTAACTTTATATTTTTATTATTATCTATATGTAATTCAATTACTTCAATGTTCAAAAGTATTGGAACAATATAACATAGAATTAAGATTATATTAATCACATTCATAATAATAATTAATGAAAGAGTAGAATGTTGGGAAAATAAGATAGAATTGATTTAAGCACAAACCCACACAAAAATGTAATAAGATCTGAATGTGTATTATGATGATTAAAGACTAACCACTAGATTGTATATATAATTTAATTATCCATGATTATTCGATATGTTGAATATACTAAGAACATATAGAAATGAAATAATATAATATGAAAGGTATGTAATCCATAAGTTAGCCACACATATCCCTAGACACACTATAGGTTAAATGTGTAGCATGATACTCCCCTTAAAAAAATATTTCCCTCAACTTTGTGTCAACTTTGGATGTTTTATATTAAATATTCATCCTCCCATATTTCATATTCATCATTTAGAGTCTTCCACTTGATAAAATACTACTTAAGCATTCTTGTTTGTATCCTTTTAGTGTGTGTGTGAAGGATGCCCTTAGGTTATATAATGAATATACCTTCTTCATCCAATTAAAGTAACTTATTATGGGTATAAAACATGTGTCTAATAACCTTATTCAATAAATATACATCAAATGCATGATGTTATGAGTGGACTAGGGTATCTTTATCTTGTATGACACATTACCAATTTTTTGTAGGCTATAATAAAGGCAATAATACTTAAAATTAATTTCATTATCTTTTTATGTTACTCAAAATACATCTAATTATATGGATGAAACAAAAAAATACCTAATCACATATATGAAAATTCCTAACTATGATTTTAATCATGTTTCTACTTTATTAAATTTTATGCCATTGATAAATTCTCACATAAACAAACAATTACCTCTTATTGACATTGAATGTGTTCTTTAACGACTCAAACATTGGGTTGTAACTTTAAGTATGAAGTGATCTAAGGGGGATTATAGCCATAATGTTACATAAAGGGAGAAATTTTTGAATATGTATGGAAAGAAGTGTTGTACCACTATTCTACTAGTGGTAGCCAATAAACCCAACATTCTTTTTTATTTAATGAATAAAAATGAAGATACACTTCGAGGCATTTATTGACCACCTCTATTTTCCCATCAAATGGAGGATAATATGATGATATATGACTCAAATGAGTACTTAAACATGAAAATAACTCAATCAAAAAATGATTTGTGAAGGTAAGATAATGATCACTTGCAATGATTTTGGGAGTATCATACTTCTTTTCAACTATATTTATAAAATCAACAGCTACTGTAGTAGCTAAAAATAATTGTGATAAGGAATAAAAATGATCATATTTTTTAAACTTATCCACAACTACCATGATGAAAGTTTTACCTTGAAACCTCAGTAAATATATAATGAAATCCATGGGAACCTCCTCCAACCTCTATTTGGGGATGAATAAAGGCTATAAAATAGATGGTGTCTTAATTGTTTCACCTTTATTCTCTTGACAAACCATGCACTATAAAAAATTTATATCTATATCCAACTTAAGTCCATAAAATAAATATTGTTATATATGATGACATGAAATAAAAACTCTAGAGTACCCCCTATTTAAGATGAATGAAGCTCCTGAATGACCTTGTGTTTAAGGAAAATATCCTTGCATAGGTATAATGTATCTTTATACCATAATATGTTCCTTTTCCACTCAATATTTTTAGAAATAAAATAACCATGTTGATTATTCTGAATTATAACCACTGTATCCATATAATTCTCCCATTTTAACTTAAATTTTCTAACCAATATGCCTGCCAAATGAGCATTGCACATAACAATGCCTCAATTGATTCATTATTCCTTGAGAGTACATTTTCTACCAATTATCTTTATCTTTATTATAGACTAATTAATATAAATATACCAACATTTTAGTCATTCATTATTTTTATATTCTAATGATAATCATTGTTTCAAAAAATATTTTAGATAAACATGATTAGTCTTTACCTTAAAGTGTCTACCCATTAGATATGGTCTCCATTGGTTGACAAGATTGAGAATATGCATCATCTCTTTCACATAGATGGTATTAATCTTGTTTTTTATCTTATGTTGATGGATCTAAAATGGAATGGGTCTTCTATATTACATGATTACTTCCACCATGTTGTTTCCTAATGCATCATATTTAATAACAATTTTGTTGAAATAATAATGGGTTGTCAAAATTATAGTGTTTCATATAGCCTCTTTCAAATTATCAAATTCCTTGGTAGTTGATTCAATCTAAAGGAAGAAATAATTATTCAAAAATGTTATGATAAAATCTAATATGATTATATAATTTTTACAAATCTATGATAGTAACATATTAGTTCTACAAATACATGAAGGTTTTTGAAGGTATTTGGCACTTGCAACTCCATCATAGCTTTGATATTATTAGGGTAAAATTTCACTCCTTCATATGAAATAATATGACCTAAATACTCCACCTCGTGGGATCCAAAATCACATTTGGAAGGTTTATAATAAATATAATGTTGCTCCAGAACTAAAAATACTTGTTTCACATGATTCAGATGTTCTTCCTAGTGTTTTATATATATTATGATGCCATGAACAAATACCAACACAAACTTATTTTAAAAAATGCCTAAAAATATTATTTATCAAACTCTAAAATGTATATGCTACATTTTAAAACCAAAACGAATGACCATATACTCATTATGTCCATTATTATTAAAATTTATTTTGGGAATATACTCCTCTAATCCATATTTGATGATACCTAGAATGAAGATGTAGTTTGGTGAAATAAGCAATAACATTTAATCCATATATCTAATCACAAACTATTGGAATAGTTTTGATGGTGTAATTTTTTAGTTCATTGTATCTAGGGCACATCTTTAAAGTGTCATATTTATTATGCATGATGACCACTAGGGATGAATATTATCTTTGGCTATGTCAGATAATGTTGGATTTTAACATCTCCTATACCATATTTTAAATTACACTCTTATGGGGATATGGATACTTATATGGTTTGATGTTTGCTGGTGTACTAACTAGAATCCATCTTATGGCATGATCATGTTTTCTTATTGATGTATGCCTTTTGACATTACACTAAAAATTGTTTGGTGATCATCAAGAATCATTTGTAAATTAGGATGTGTAGACACACTTGTTGGATAAACTTCTATGGATAATAATTCTGGTATAAATCCCCCCCCCCTCATTTTTTAATAATCCCCATAATCTTGGGTGAACTTACCAATCAGGGAGATTTTTATTATAATTCATGTATTTCAAATGTCCTACCATTAGAATGAAAGTACATGAATAGTTCCAATAAATTGATATCTATTGATACCAAATTCATGAGCCATCACACTCCCAAAATATTGCTAGGCCTACCCATGGTAATAACAAACATAAACTAATTAAGCATGTAGTCATAAATACAAATATTATTCCTATGGCATTTTTTATAATAGTTGATTATGCCACCATCTGCAATGATGACTTAAAAATCATGACTTGAAATTATAGAGTTGGATAAATAAAATATTTCAAATGAGAGACCATCTTAATATTGATGAAGTTATGTGTACTCCTTAAGTCAATCAACACTTACACATTTTGTTTCTTCTGTAAAATCATCACCTTAATATTTTTAGGGGTACTAATATCCAAAATGGGATGACAGGAGATAGTAGGGTGAGAATATTTAGTTTCCCCTCTGGTGCATCCATACCTTCCCCTAAGGCCTTGTCTTCATCTTCATCTTCATTGGCACCTTAAACATATAAAAACTTATTTTATACACATATATGTCCTTTGATTCAATTATTGTCACATGAAAAATATAATCCTTTGGCATGCTTATATTCAATTTGATAAGGGTTCAATATTTTAGGTTGTGAAAATGATGGTGCTATGAAATTATGTTCATGACCATGAGTCAAAACTCTAGCATATTAAATAATAAGTTTATGGATGGAATAGATACAACTTTTGGCAAGTCTTTCAGCAGAAGAAAAATATAGTAAAAAAACTCTAAGATATTCAGCAATAGATGGCTCAAGGGGATGATTCTGAGGACACTTTAGAAGAAGAGAATGTCCTATCTATTGAATGGAAGAATTTTATGGAAAGAGGAGGTTTTCTGGAAATAGAAATCTCATGTTCAGTGGCTTAAAGAGGGTGATAGGAACACTACCTTCTTTCATCTCTAAGCCATGAAACATAGAAAGGCCAACTCAATAACTAAGTTAGTTTTGGATAATGGTGACATTATAACCAAGGATAATGAGATAGGGGAACAAGCTAGGTCTTTCTTTTAGAATCTACTCACTGAAGAAAATAATAATGATGTGATGAAAATGATAGACCTATGAACCAATTCATTGATAAAATCCCCTGTTTGATAATGGAAGAAGATAATTTGGAGATGTTAAAGCCTATATCTGAGGAAGAGGTCCATGATATTTTATTCTCCATGGGTGCATTCAAATCCCTAGGTCCTAAAGGCTTTCCTCCTATATTCTTTCAAGAATATTGGGAGATAGTAGGAGCAGATCTTATGACTGTTGTTCATGATTTTTTTAGATCAGGTAAACTTTTGAAACAAGCTAATAATACCTTCTTAGTACTTATTCCTAAAAACTACAACCTACACACCTTACTGATTTCAAGCCCCTTAGTCTATGCAGCATTGTTTATAAGTTATGTACTAAAGTGTTGGTTATGAGGATTTAACCTTTACTATACAAAATTATTTCTCCTGTACAAAAAGGTTTCATCCCAAGTAGGCAGATTCTTGATGCTTTATTCACCACACATGAGACTATTCACTCCATGGATAAGAGAATAATCCCTGGTATGGCTCTCAAGCTAGATATTTCTAAAGCATATGATAGAGTCTCATGAAATTTTCTATTCTAAGTGATCAAAAAATTTGGGTTTAATGATAAAATGTCTCGCTCGATATGGAACGTTGTCTCTTCTACAAAAATTTTAGTGCTGGTAAATGGTGTACCTAGAGGGTTTTTCTCATCTTTGAGAGGAATTTGTTAGGGAGACCCTCTCTCCTTGTACTTATTCATCATTATGGTAGAGGCACTGACAAGATACATACAAGTAGATATAGCCTCAAAAAAGCTAGTGGGCATCAAACCTACCTCCTCCCTTTCTCCTATGGTGGTGCAGCAGTTTGTAGATGATACCATATTTTTTGGAATCTCTTCGATGATTGAAGCTAGAAGATGGAAGAATATCTTAAATAATTATGCCATAAAGTCTAGAAAAAGGATAAATTTCCAAAAAATCAATGAGTATTTCTTTAACACTCCTAATGACCTTAGACATATAATCATTGATATATTAGAATGTGTTGAAGTTGCTCTATCAGCTACCTACTTGGGTCTCCCACTCATGGTCAAAGAGGTATCTCCTAGTTTTTAGAATGGAATTGTGGAAAGAATGCAGAGGAAACTTCTTGGTTGGAAAGGGAAACTCCTCAGCAGTGCTAGTAAACTACAACTTCTTTGGGCCTTGTTGTAAGGTATTCCTACATATTATCTATCTCTTTTTAAAATTCTTGCATATTGTGCTATCAAACTAGAATAGATCCAAAGAAAAATTTTATGGACGGGGGTGGAGGACAAATAGAGAATGTCTTTAGTTAGATGGGAAAAAGTGTGTCTTCCAAAATCTCATGGTGGACTCAATATTAGGTCTATCAGGAACATGAAAAAAGCTCTTCTCTCAAATATTAGTTGGAACCTAATCCATAAAAATAATGATTAGGGGGAAATAATGTATGCCAAATACATGCATAGCATTGATGATTCCAAGTTTCCTCAATCAATGGGATTACCCTAGGGATCTGTGATATGGAATAAAATGCTAAAAAGAAGAAGCCTCCTTAAATAGGGAATTAGATGGAAACTTGGAAATGGCTGGCATATTAAATTATGGGATGATATTTGGTTAAAGGAAAAGGCTATCATCACACAAGGAAAATATGGAGAGATTTTTGACTTGGCTACTTAGTTTTTTGGAGATATAGTCAATGATTATATGGAAAATAACAATGGGATGTGGAGCTAGAAAAATCTATTAGACTATTGTGAGCACTGGCCTAAGCTTTTCCCTAGAGTGTGGGAGATCTAAAAGTGCATTTAGGAGATCAAAATCCCTCTCTTCCACCATGAAGATGAATAGTACTGGTGGCCAGATAAGAATGGATCGTTCTTTATCAAATCTACTTACCATCTACTCATTCCTAAAGCTCAGAATAAAGATGTATGGAAAAAGGTTTGGAATCATAAACTTATTCCAAAAATTAACATGTTCTGGTGGGCTTTTGCTCATAACAAAATCCTAAAATAGGATAATCTTCAAAAGAGAAGGTTTGCCCTAGTTAACAGATGGTTTTTATGTGGTTCAAAAGAGGAATCAGTTTCACACCTCTTCATCCACTATGATTTTACCCAGGAATTATGGGGCACAATACTTAATAACTTTGGTATTGAATGGGTCTGTACTTCTGACCTTAAAAATGTAATCCTCAGCTAGAATCCAACCTTCACACACCCTTGGCTTATGGAATTATTGAAGAAAACTCTACCATGTTTAAGTTGGATTTTATGGAAAGAGCGCAACCACAAAAAATTTAGGGACACTGCTATAAATACATCTCAAGTGTTTCACTCCTTTGTTAAGACCCTTATGCAAAGTGTCACAACAGCCCATATTCATGCTACAGAGAAACCCCTTATCTCAAATTGAAAACCAAATTGCAGCCAAATGGAAGGTTTTAAACTAGATCCTTGGGTATAATAACTCTAAAATTCTTCAGAGACTAAATACTAAATGGATCCCCCCAAAGCCTAACTAGATAAAACTCAACTTTGATGGGGCATCCAAGTTAGATGGTAAAGCCAGTGGAGGAATTATAAGGAATGATAAAGGAGGGATGTCTATTGTCTATGCTAGTGGAATAGTATACCAAAGCAATAACTATGTTGAAGCAATGGCTCTCATATGGGGGTTAAAGTTGGTTATATCCCTAGGAATAAGAAACTTGAGTATACAAGGAGACTATAAAATGGTCATAGATGTAGTTTATAAAGCATCAAATGTGGGAATTAAGCTAAAAGATATCCTTATAGATATTCAATTTATTTTGCAAAAGTTCTCCAGAGTAGAGATTTCCCATATTTATAGAGAGGGAAACAGTGTTGTTAATGCCTGTGCCAATCTTGGTCAGTGATTTTTAGGTTGAAGGGTGTGGTGACAAGGTGGTCATATTCCCTTAAACATAAGGGATATTATTCAAAAGGAGATGACTTTTCAAGGATAAGGCACATTTATGACAAGGATAGCTCTTAGAGGTAGTCTCTTTGGAGAGGGCCATCATGGATTTTGAAACTTGATAAATTTGGTACTCTTTTGACAATCAGTCATGATTTATTATACCATGAGGTTAAGGCACGTGGGCATCATCATGAAAATCAATGGGAAATAATTTCCAAGCATGGGAGTAGACAACATCATCTCTGTAGTGTTTTTCAAATAATGAGCCATCACATCCTCTTTATGCATAAGTAGAAACAAGGGTTAGCAACCTTTTCAAAGCT
Organism: Torreya grandis; assembly: GCA_037957365.1. Classification (NCBI taxonomy): domain Eukaryota; kingdom Viridiplantae; phylum Streptophyta; class Pinopsida; order Cupressales; family Taxaceae; genus Torreya; species Torreya grandis. Next base: position 51,252 of record JARHVA010011022.1, read on the forward strand.
GAAGGCTAAATTTAAGAACTCCACATTTTGGGTCTACATATACAAAATGGGAGAAGACCAAATTTACATAGAACCTATCACCTACTATGAATTCAAAGATAATCTACTAGTTTGGCATTATTGTAAAGAAGGAGGAATCAACCCATATCTAGAAAGGCTTAATGGGTTTGACAAAAACTTGTCTGAGCAATTTGTGAGATCCTGGTTAAATAGGTAGGTCACAGTGGGTGGAATTTGTTTTGAAATCTCTAAAAATGTGATTGTTATGGCCACAAGAATCACCATGTAGGGAATAAAGCTTCAAAGGAAAACAAAAATTATGGATCTTGCAAGCCACAAACTATTCTTGGGAGAGGGAGAAGAACTCATCCCGTATCAAGGAGGATTTGAGCATGCTAAACATTTAGAGCCACGGGACAGAGTGTGCTTCATTCTCATGAAGTACTTCACACTCAAAGGCTAATTTACTAGGTTTTAAAATTACCATCTCGCTATGTTAAATCACTTTAGGTGCAATGCTGTTATTAGTTTTTCTTTTTACTTGTTCTCCTCTTTAGAACACTCTATCCTTAGGGTGAGAGCAAAAATGGCCAAAAATCTGGATATGAACCCTATTCCCCTACACTAGGGCCTGATTTTGTGCTTATACAACTTTTATCAAGCCCTTGAGCCATCCATGACTATTAGAATTTATAGTGGAGACATTCCTTCCAATCTAGTGTCTGGTGATGCTATTGATGAGTCTTATTTTACCCCTGCTCCTACCAAAACAAAAGATGTTTCTTTCTCCACCCTAAAAGAGATCCCTATTGAAACCCCCAGCTCCTTTATCAGCAAGAATGATAAGAAGAGGAAGGTTGATGAGGAGGAAGAGAATATTAGAGAGACCATAGAAGGGACCCACAAAAATTTGGGTAGGGCCATGGTGGGCCAAGGTGGTAATTCTTATAAGTCTTCCAAAATTAATAAGGAAGGCTTCTCCTCCAGAGTTCGAAGGTCAAGGTGGATTGCTGGTAAACCTGCCTCAAAGGCCAAACTGATTGATTATTCAAAAAGTGTTTTAGAGGAAGCAACTCAGGAGGAAGACTCTAAGGAGCTAGAAATCCAAGAAATTTTGGAGGACACTGGAGGGAAGCAGAAGACTAGGGATTTTGAGGTTACTAAGGAGCATGGTGCTGACACTATGGAAACTACTAACAATAAGAGGAAAATGTATGTTGAGGAAGCTGGTGAGGAAATAGAGAATGAGACTGATTGGAAATCTGAAACTGGGGACCCGAAGGATCATATTTAGAGGCTGGAGTAGAATTTCACCAAGGGACTCTGAAATACAATTCTATTGAACATGTTTATGCTAAAAGAAGTGGGTAATATTGGGCATGCTAACAATGCAGAGAATACTGAGAAACTTAGTGATCTTCTCAAATAAATGGTTATGTAAGGAGAGTCCCCTCTGACTCTAGTCTTTTTTATTCTTGTTTTTAAGTTTTTGTTTCTGTTGGTTCTTAGCTAGTGCCATCGTCTCTCTGAAGGCTTATTTTGTTTGATTGCCTTCTCGTATTTTTTGCTATGTGAAGGGTTCAGCCCTTGGTTTTCCACCTTACCTTATCAAAAACATGTAAATGGTAGGGAATTACAAACAAAATTTAGGTTAAACATGTAAATCTCAATTTGGATGTTCTCCTTGAGCCCTCCCAAACACCTGCCCCCTGCCCCCCCCCCGCCCCCCCCCCCCCCCCCCCCCCGCCAAATAGGAAGAAGTTAGTCATATTGTCCTCATTTATCTCATCCACATGTAAGGATAGATTATAGAATGGATAAATATAATAATTAATAGTACCTCTTTATCAAAATGTTTTTAACTGATTGAACTAGTTTAATGGCATGTTATTATGATAGTACATGTACAACACTTCAATAATCACCAACTAGGAAACAAGTGTGCCCTTATTTTTATTTTATTGACACAACCACCTATACCAAGTGAAATGATCAAGTTTTAAATATAGATATTCTATGATCACCTTTTTCACATATGGTTTCTGAGGTTGGTTTTAAAAATTCTTTGTTTGATTGGTCCAATTAAGTGGATTCTTATCATCAAAATTGTACACTTCCACTTTTGGAAGCATGTGAATCAAACTAGTATTGGAGTTGTCATTGTTTAGATTGGGAGAACCTAAATGGAGTGGTGGAGGATTATTTCTTAGAAATGAATCCATAATATAGATCAAGTATCCATTTGTATTTCCAATTGATTATTCACAAAATCCATTCCCTCTCTATTATATCAATATCATATTTCCTCACCATGATTTGTATATCTTACTAAATTTATTAAACTACCTTAAAATCTAAAGGATCTAAAATTATAAAATCTATGCTGTCCTTATGAGGAGTTCCTATAGTTTCTTTCCCTTTCCCATTGCCATGATTGTTAGGACCAATCATGCACTAACCATAAGATGGAAGGTTTCAAGCCCTAAAAAATTATACCATTAGAGTATACCATTACAATCATCTCACCAGGATAAATAGAATGAATACTAATTTTCACAAGGGTACATAAAAATAATTTAGACTTTAAAAAAAAAAAAAAAGACTTCAAACAATACTAAAGTGATAAAAAGTTAAATTTTTCTTAGATCACAAGTTATTTTTTTCAATCTTTCATTTCTCTAGATCATTGAAATGTTATATTTAAGAAAAAACACCACATAAAGTTTCATAAATAAACTCTTAAATACATTTTTTAATTAAATTCCTTATATGTTAAAAATAAATGAATCATATGAAACATATTCTAGAGTAGAATAAGTAGATCCAAAACAGTAATTGGTGAAAGAGCATAATACTTGATAAATATGACTGAGCCACTTTGATGGGGAACCTACACAACAATTTAAAAACAACATATATTTTAATATGATAATCAAGTAATAATTACTACCTCCTATATATACTTTACTTATCCATGCTTATTCCATAGTTTAACCTTACTAAGAACATTATGATATGCGATAAGACAGTATGAAACATATGTAAGATACAAGTCAACCACACATATCCCTAGACATTATATATATATATATATATATATATATATATATATATATATATATATATATATATATATATATATATATATATATATATATATATATATATATATGAAGGGTATAAGAGTGATTAAAAATTATATACATAGTAATTTCAGGGACTAAGATGAATATAGTGAGTAATAGAAACCACAAAATAGATAAATGCATCTCTTATCCATTGTTTTATCAATTCTAGATATAGTAAGTGCATTATCAATCTACCATTTTACATATATATTTATATTATTATTTTTCTATTTTATAAAACATAAAATTTCACATTTTATCTTATTCAGATCATAATAATAAAAAATTAAATAAAACATTCTACTAGACATGTTTATTGACTAGTCATTTTTCTCTACCTTGGGATTTAATCCTTACTTCTTAAGGTTTTATATTTATATGTCATTAAGGTTTGGATTTCAGATTTTATTTATTTCCCATTTAATAGGTAGTAATTTATGCATGTACCCTAACTTTATTAATGTTTTCATGTTTATATTATATTCCATATAAGAATATTATATATCTTATACCTATAAGGTGAATGGATAGTTTAGGTGGTTTTTAAATTGATCATAATTTTATTTATTTATTCCAACCATGTGTTGCTATGCAATCTAAAAATGGATAAAACTAATGAAATGGATGAGGAATCTTATATTAATGTAAATGTTTATAAAGAATACATAAATGTAGAGTAAAAATTCTATTAATGATATTGTGTGTGATCTTAAAAATTATTATGAAGTTGATAATCATAATTATACCATTGTATAATACATCTTCATGAGTTAAATGTTGTAGATCCTACACAAGTATAAATACTCTATTTTTTAAAAAATGAATTATTATGAAACCTAATGACTTAGATAAAATATTGAACATTTAATAGAGGTTAAGAATGTAAATAATGATAAGGAAGCCTCATTTTAGGAACAACATGATGAAATATCGAATGATATTGATCCTAATTTTATAGGCATATATTCTATAACAGGTGATCAAAAAATTATTCATATTTATACTATTCATGTGTCTACACCTATGGCTACACAAGGGTAGCCTACAACTAATTTTTGGAAAACACAAGTTGATCTTAATATTTATATGTTATTCCAAGAAAGCATATTTTTTTCCTCCTAGAATTGATACTAGTGAGATACCATATATTTTTAGTCAATATCTTATGCATATTAATTAATAAATTATAAAAATTCTTCTCGATATTTAAGCCATGTTTCCCAACTATGACAAATTTATTATAGAGTGGTTAATCTAAAAAGTTATATACAATTATGAAAAAACCCTTTGGTCTCATATATTTCACTTATTCATATTAATAAAGATATTATATAAACTTTTCTTGATCTTAAAGTTAGGGTTTCCCAACTAATGCAAGTTTCTACTAGAGTGATTCATTTGATAAATTCTTAATAATTATTAAAAAAACCATTTTACCCCAATTATTCCCACTTATTTTTTACACACATGATTTTTTGCACCTAATATTACACCATATAATGGTAAAGGTCATTTATAAAAATATCTTAGGTCTTTCCATTCATCATGCTTAGGATATTGCTTTGATGATAAGTTATTAACAAAATTTAATACTAGGAGTCATAAGGAATATACATTTTTATGGTTTTATGACATAATTTTATAATAAATAAATAATTTAAATCCTTTGTATAATCAATTCATTTCTTATTTTTATATTAATATTAGTGAAAAACTCTCTAGTGCTCAAATAAAAAAACTTGGGTAAGAACCTAATGATTAAAGACTATGTCCTTATTTATAATACTATAGTCTCCAAAATGAAAATACTATGAATAATAATGAATTTCTAGACATATTAAAGCAAAAATTACTTGCACCTATCCATGAGTCTATTATATTCAAATCTTATAATATTTCAATTAAATGTGTTATATTGTTCGAGACCATGAGGCTATGTTAATTACTATGAAAAATATAAAATATGGGAATAATCCTCCAACATATTATAATTCCATGTTTATACATAAATAAAAACTTAATGATATTAATAATGAGCATCAAAACAAATTTAGTGTGGTTTAAAATTCTACAAATAGGCTTATTTTATTATCTCCTCAAAGGAGGAAATTTACATGATTATCATAATCTCTTCATAATGTGTTACAAAAGCTACTTTATTGAAACATCATATCTGTCCTTCCACCAAAGGAATAACATATGATAAAGCCAAAACTTATAGGGTTTATATACCAATGTATATTATGATTAGAATATATGTTGTATAACATTATACTAATAGATGTTATGGTTTAAGACAAAATATAATATTCAGTTGAGGGATAACACTATTGACTTCAATGATGTTAATAAACGTAGGAATGATTCAATTTCACAACCTAATTTTAATTTGAAGTTATTATAGTATAAATTACCAAAGAATTAATCTAGGAACCAAATCTAATATTTAGGTACATATTACACGTAGTACACATCCTCCTTTAAGTTCATATGATTATAGAATTGAATAGGCTCATATTATATATGGTTTCATTAGTAAACTTAAAATAAAAAAGTAAAAATTTATACAATAATATTTGATGACCATGACAATATTGATGATGATTTTACCATTATGCCTTTGTTTATATGTGCTTTTATTGTCTCATGTCATATAAACAATGTTATGGTGGATATTGGGTCAATTGAAACAAATTCACTAAGACATAGCTTACTATTTTATAGTACATATATATATATATATATATATATATATATATATATAATTCATGTGACTACTATGGTTATATAATTATCTGGAAAAGGACAAATACCTCTTGGGGAATTATATTATTTTTATGGTACAACGTATAACTATTATTACCTGTTATTATGTTTCCTAAATATTTGGACATTATACATGCTATTACGACACCATGTATACATATGATACATTCAATGTCATCCTATGTAATATCATTATTAAAGTATATCTATATTACGTAATTAGTTATAGCTCTAATTATTCCATATAAATAACACATTCAATAGTTAACAAATAATATGTCACATACATAGTAACTTATTGTACCACCCATACAGGTTCATCATATGAATTAAAATATGAGATTGGTAATTTATCTTCCTTGAATACCAATTACAAAATTTCCATTACATTATATATATTTTCATGTATAACAAGATTTACCTAGACTATCATGTATTAAAATAGTTACGAAAAAAGTTTTTGCATTTTTTTTGCAAGGAACACTCACACATTCTCTTAGCATACAAAAAATTAGAAAAGTTACTATTGATACTAAATATATTCATCATATATATGATTACGTTGTGTATGATGATGATGATGAAATGTTTATCCAATTCAAATAATGATATACATGTTACTCCTTATTTGTGACATATGAAATTATCATGAATTGATCCAATATATTCACATGAAAACATCATTAATACGATCATATGTTTAATATAACATAATTAAAATACAAAAATAAAATAAAATTAAAATTAAAATAAAATAAATTAATTTTTTTTAAAAAACTATGACCTACATTCTTTCATATTATCCATGATTGATTGATGTTATCTATCATATATATGGATTACATATCTAATTTTTATGAAAATTATATTCATGATATACATTAGTGGTATGCATGACACATAAGCTACATATGATACATGGACATACAAATGTGAAGCATTATTTGCACCCATGGGAAACCTTTCTACATTAGGGGCATCTTTTCACACTTTCTTTCTATACTTATCCATTAATCATAGTATATTGTCCACATGATTTACACTTTATTATACTTTATAGAGTGATATTTAATATGTATATTTCATTTTACTATAGTAAATTTTGACATTGATTGATTATGTGGACTAAATTTATTTGCCCCTTGAATTGATGATGCTCATGATTATTAAATTATGTGATCATTGATATGGGATATAATTTATGTTTGTTGAGTGAATTTATGGTATCTTGTCACATTGTGTGTCAAATTTGTTAGATAATACTCAAGTTTGTGTCATGGCTATGTGATGAGACCTATGTTGGGTTGAAGTCAAGTCATATTCATATAGTGTCATGGTTGATTATTTGCTTTGTGATCATGACTTCATGTGCATGTGCATGGTTAAATATATGACAAATAGTGAGCTTGGTGATATTATTTATAACACATGTACTTATATTATTTGTGATGTCGTGATTCTTTTCATGCATATATTTTGATACTTATTACCACATACCCATCTGATATATCTTCTTGGCATGACACTTGTATTCATTTTTTATTTTATTGCATTTTCCATACATACTTCAATGATCAAATAATTATATGATGACATATGTTGTCACATTTATGTACATAAATTACATTAATACATGGTGTTTATAAATATATCTTTTGAAATGAGTGATATATACATGTTCATATATAAAAAAAGGCATACATTATCTTAGAATTCAGTTAATGAAAAATATATATTTCATACGTTAGGTTAGATTATTTTATTTATATGGGATAAGTTGTACATACTGACACATATATGGGGTATTATACATGATTTTGAATAACATTATACATATTTTATAACATCCTAAGATACATATATTGCTCGAATTGAGTAGGTTTATCATAATTATTAGATTTAGTATATTCAGATATGTACCTTTACACTATGAAAAATATATGATGGCATTCTATATCAATTTTAGGTATAAATGAATAGGGTTTGGGACATGATTGATTTTTATACAAACACTTTTTTATTTTATATACTGAGGATAAATGGGGAGCAATCATGCTATATAATCAATTTGGATCTAATTTTATTTTAGTGTTAGACTAAAATTATAAATTTACATATGAACATATTTTTGAGTTCTAATTTGGCATACAAACCTATTTTAAGGTTGCACCTTTGGATACAAATCTAGTTTGGGGTTCTAAAAAAATGTTATGCTTATATATAATAGTGAATTTGAGGCTTATCTAGTTCTAAACTTATATCATATCTCCTTATTCAATGTTCATTGAGGAGTTAACAATCCTCAACACATTATCTTAGTGGTTGCATATCCTTGGGGTATAGTCGTCCCATGGAAATATCCAAACAAACTCAAAAAATAACACTTTGGTTCATATTCCCTTATATGTATTGATTCCTTATATTTTTAATTTCAAATAGTTTAATGATCTATATTATTACATATTTTATATCCTTACTATAGATTTACTTATAAATATTTCATTATAGTTTATTCAAGGAAAAAGTGGGACATTTATGGCATACTCATCAACACCAAGTGTGGTTATTGATAGGTACCAATTTTTTTATTTTATCCTTTTAATATAGAATTTCCAATACTAGAATAAAAGTGGGGAGTTTTTAGACACTCAAATTTGTTACCATACACTTGGGATCATAAAATTTGGAAGACATTTAAATAGTTGGAATTTACATACAAATATAAATATTTCATTCACTTTCCCCTATTGGTCTGGACACCTATTATCTTGGATTTCCAAACTTACCAATACAAATTCAAAATCACCTTAGTGTATACAAGAACACTCCTGAATCCTTAAAAAAAGTATTTCCTTATCTCAGAGAACTAATTTTTACTCCTACGAAAGTTTTGATAACATTTAGATGGTTATATTTTTGTCACAAGTTTATGCCACTATTGGTAGTGTCCAAGAACACTCACATGATAATTTTAAAATTATGATATATCAATTAGGTTAGCTTGAACATGTTTTATTATTCATTATTTTATTAAATATCATATACTCATATCTAAATACAAATCAATCCTAAGATTATACCCATCCTATCAAGTGCTAAAAATTGGGAAATTAATTAGCACTCTCTTGAGACATTATCACAAGGGAATACATATGTAAAACCCTCTCAAAGGATTAGTAGTAAATCCAAGTACAATACAGATTTATTTAAAAGTTTTATGGTGTCAAGTTTTAAAATCCAAACATTGCATTACATTATATCATGATCACAATGGTGCATGCACACCTAGGTGGGACAACTACATGTGGTTTAGGTATTCTTTAAATTATTGAAACATAAGAAACACTATGTCACTCAACATGAAATTATTAATTATATCCAAATTAACTTTATAACCTCATTTTCAAATGTCATCTTGTGTCAAAATTAAAATTATGGTTTAAAAGGAAGGATATAAAATAAGAGAAGTGTGTTATATTGATGGTGAACACACATGCATGAGGTATATCATAGTATAAGAGCATTGGTATAAGGTAGCACAAATTTACGTAGATAAATATGATATTTTTTGTAGATAATAGATAATGTTTATCACCATAAGTGTTTTAGATTCATAGATAATGTATGCATAGGTTTTGAGCTCATGTTTCTTGATCTAAGTGGTTACAAAGTATATGTAAAGTTATTTCAGATACTGAGATGAATATAATGAGTAACATAAATAATAAACTATCTATATGAGTCTATTATTCATTATTTTTTCATTTATAAACATAGTAAGTACAATATCAACCTACTCTTTTACTTTTAGATTAGTGTGATTCTTACTTTATTATAAATAATTTGAATATTCTTAGTTTTATTTTATTTATATCAAATTAATAAAAAAAGTAAATATAACAAACATATGAATTAATACAAATTATACATTAGGACAAATCAATAGGGCATATTACATTATCTCTTTTGTATATTAACATGTTGCAGATAGATTGATAATTATGATATGTTCCAGGGAACAATTGTGTGCTACACATGGAAAATAAGGGTTATAAAAATATAAGATACCATTGATGATAAAAATAATTATGTCACATTCATTTTGGAGAATAATATAATAAAAATTCATCATGATATATTAAATTAGGACAAAAATAACAAATATTCAAGGATAAGTGAAGTGGCATTGCTTAATAACATGACACTCAATCCCTCATATAGTGATGAGAGAAATTCTATGCTTACACATAGACAACTTAAGAAGGAAAGTGGAAGGATGATAGATATACTAGGTGTGAAAATATAACGGAGATGACTAGTGGGAATGTAATAACATTATATATTTAGAGATAAACACTCTATTAACAGATGCTTCTTTTTCATATAGGCATTCCTTAGATTCAATCGTAGGACAATAAAAATATCAAGTAATTGAAAAAAAGGAAAAATCCCTAAATTCCAAGAAAATCAATATCTATGCATTAGATGTTTTGGAAATATACATTAAGAATTGATGTTATCCATAATATACATGGTGTATCACATATCCATTTTCTACGCACATGCTTTTCTCATTATACATGAGTGAAATGCAAGATATAGAGGCTACATATGTTACATAGGCATTTATGTAAGTGACATTATTTACTCGAGTGGGATACCCTTATACATTGGGTACATGACAACTATGGGGATATTTGAACACATGTAAATTTATATCTTTCTACAATGAGCCATTAATCATACGAGAGTGTTACATATGACTTTATCTTGATTATAATTTCAAAAGTGTTATTTCTTATAGATATTTTGCTTTTATATACTAGATGATGACTTGAATTAATTATGAGGGATAATATTTATTGGTCCATGTGTGATTTATGTTTTTGATTATTACATCAAGTAATAATCTTTATGTGTTATACGAGTAAATTTATTATTCCATGTCATGTCATGTGTTAGTTATATTATATGATTTTATAGTCCATGCCATGTATTTATTAGGTCATGACTCGACTCATGTCCATGTCATGTATCATTCGAGTAAGATTAAATTTAGGTCTTGAGTTATTATGCGCTTCATGATCATTATATTGTGTGAATGTTCATGGTTACATATATGAATTTTTGTAAGATTGGTTTCGTGACTATTATTGTGCATAGCTATATTTTTGCAATGTCATGATTTCTAACACAAATTTATTGCATTGATTATGATTGCTTGTGTGCATTGATTATGATTGTTTATGCATCTACTGAATACTTATCTTTTTTATGATTCCATTACTTTTATTATGCATCTATTGTGTTTCTTATTACTAGTTTTCTAATTCATATAAGTATTTGACATGACACTTGTATTATTAGATTATATGTTTCATACATGTTTTAAAGATAAGACATTTATATGATCACATATATTATCATGTTTCTATACATAATTTCCATGATTATATTTTTTATAAAACATATGGTGTGCATAATGCTTTCTTTTGAGATGAGTGATTGAAATTATTCATATCTCTTATCAAAACACGACTAGTAGGCTTGTATTATAAATTTAGGACATAAAAAATAAATAGTTCATAATTTGGGTCATATTATTTTATTCAAATCAGATATATTTGACATATTAAGGCATATTCAAGGCATATATGTGGAATTATACATTATTGTGAGGAAAAACTAGAACATGTTGTGACATTCTAAGATATGTAATATGGGTTAACTTGAACATATTTATAACATTTATGAAATTGATTATTTGAGAGACACTATTTGATATTAAAATAGATAAATTATGGATTTCTATATCAATTTGAGGTATAGATGGATTAAATTTTGGGAATGAGTATTGTTTATGTAAACACTTTACTCTTTTATATATTCTAAATTAATGGAGAATGATGGTACTATCCAATAAATTTTCATATAAAATTTGTTCATATTGGTTGATCCAAAGTTATATTTTGATGTATTAACCTATTTCATAGTTCCATTTTCATATGTAAACATTATCTTGATTTGTACAAAATAAATATTGTGATATTCAAATTAGTATAGTTAAGGTTTTTATGGCACTCAAATTCTAACACTTCTCCTTATCTTATGGTGGTTTAAAAATTAACACACCTAAACTCAAGGTTTCAATAGTTACATCTCCTCGTGGCATAATCACCCTATGTCATTCTCCAAGTAACTTTGTCTAGTCATAGTTGGGTTTACACATCATGACTTGTATTCATTACTTTTTTATTTTAAATTATTCAATGATATAGAATGTTTTAGATATGTTATCATGAATTTCCATTGGACTATGCATATTTTATTTTAGATTCTATGTATATAAAATGTGAAATTTAAGGCATACATGTCAACACCAAGTGTGGCTAATTATAAGTATAATATTTATTAGTTTATCCTTATAATCTAGAATTTTAAATATTAAATTGAATATGGGGAATTTATAAACACTCAATTTTGGTCTTAGACACTCTGGAAACATTGAATTTGGCACACTTTGACATAGTTGGACTTTACATATACATTTAACTCTCATGTTTGCTTTCCCCTATCCATTTACCCACTTATTTTTTGGGCCAATGTAATTTACTAGATAAGTGTATTCAAGATCACCCAAGTTTTTTCAAGAACCTTATCTAATCCTAAATAGACTATTGCTATGTCTCAGATCACTATTTCCACTCTTAGGAAATTACTTTTTACAATTGTAAACTTACAATTTTTCTACTTTTTTTTTACTTTTTTGGTAGTATCCAAGAACACTCTAAATGATTTTTTAAAATTTGGAAGTTTCAAATAAGTTTTCCTAGACACATTTTTTAGGTCATTCATAATGTAAAATATTAGACAATCAACTATAGATATAATTCAATCCTAAGGTTATACCCATATTGGCAAGTGCTTACAAGCATGATAAATCCATTCATATTTTATTGATAACCTATTATACATGATTAAATATTTTAATATACCTCAAATGAAAATCCATAGATCTAATTTTTATTACAAATGTAGGTCATATTTTCTTGGTACCAAATCTAAAAATATAAAAAATTTATTTTATTTTATTTTATATCAATCATGATGGTGCACACAATCACCTAAGTGGGAGAACTACATGTGGTTTATCACCTCTTTAAAGTCTTGGAATGTAGGAAACACTCAATCACTCAGTGAGAAGTGGTTAGAGATGTGCAACCTAACATACTAACCAATTTTCAATGGTCATGTTTATGTCACAAGTGTGACTAAGGTTTCAAATAAAATATAACGAAAAAATATATCAATTAACACTACCAAAACAACACACACACATGCAAACATTATGCATCTAAATATATAAGTGCAATAGTCTAAAGTGTCACAAAATTTTAATGTCATCAAGGATAGTACTAGTATGACTTGGATATTACTCTTCACTGAATAGGTTTTATTTTCATGAATTACATTCATATAAGATGTGAAATAATTTTTTATAATGTGAGTTTTTACAAAGAAGACATATCATTTGACGGGATAGTGATGAACATAGTCGGTAATAGAATATCAGAGGAACCTAATTGATTCTTTCCATTATTAATTTTTAGCTGAAATATTAACATAAGTTTTCTCCTTTAGATTTTTATGATTATTTTACAATTTTACATAATCTAAATATTCATAGTTTTACTTCATTTATATCACATTGATTTTGAAAAATAATTAATAATGTACTTCTAAATCAAATCTGTCATAGATCAAAGCTTTATATTATTGATTTTTCTCATTTTATTGATTTTTTAAAAAAATTAAGTATTAATGTTAGAAAAAAATCTCATTTAATGCATCAGTCCCAAAGGATAAAGCTAAAAAATAGAAGAATAAGAGGGGCATTCACTCCTCCCCTGTAGACCACAACATGAAAATATCTATAAAGTTATGCCAATACACATGTCCTCCAGACAAACTATGATAAAATATAGAATATACAATATATATAGATATAGGATTAATAAGTAAAGTGTACACAAATCAATAACACATAAAACATATAATTAGGTGGGAAAACCTCCAATAGAGGTAAAAAACCCACATTAGTTGATCTTCAATAATCAAAAAACTATATTACTCCAATACAAATATATTCTTCTTCTCACTTCTAAAACAATCTTAATAATGCTTTTAAAAATATTTGACACACACAAATATGAATTTACCAATTCACAATATTTCATAATAGGGGTAAAACTATATTTATAGTGAATTGTTAAGGGAAGTGACTATTATATCTAATGGGTCCAACCAGATTATGAAAGCCATTTAAATTATTGGTAATTATTAAATAAATATAACTCTATTGTCTATTTTCATGAGGTTTTTACCCCATGTTAATAAATAATATATTATTATTATTTAATTAGTTACCAAGGTAAGCTAAGGGTAATTAAGTCCACTTAGATATTAAATGTTTTAACACTGAACCTTAATGCTAAGTGGGTATAAAATACATATTTACTTTAAAAAAGGAATTATACTATGTATAAATATGAAGGATTTAAAAAATTTCATCATGCCAAATTAATATTTTGAAATAAAATAAATTATAATCCATAAATTATTGAAGTAATTTCTAGGCTAGCATGATTATGAGACTACATCTCATAGTTTCTCATGACTAATCAACTAAGCATATTTGAAGCCATTTATAATATAAATAACTACATTACAAAGTATGGTTTTATGTATTTGGGTACAAAATTAAAACTTTCAAAAAAGGTTTACTCAAATCACATAAATTCCACACAAAGTTTATTATTTTTTACAATGAGAAAAAATATAGAGCAGAAGAAGAAGAAGACATGGCTGCTAGTAAGTGACATTTTCACATAGACACCACCTTAATGTAAACTCTGAGAGCCCTGACATTAGATGAAACTAATATAATATGGTATCACAAAGTGGATTTGTGAAGATATTTGCCACTTTTTCATCTATAGGACATAATTATAGATCAATTTCACTATTGAATACTTTTTCTTGGATTAAATGCATATGAACATCAATATGGTTAGTTTGTTGGTGTTTCACTATATTTTTCACCATATATATACAACTTTGGTTATCACAATGAAGGGTGGTACTTTGATAAATTTATAAATTAGGTTCTCCCATCAACATTCATATCAAGATGGTTTCTTTGGTAGCTTCAACAACACTTTTGTACTCTACTTTAGTAGAATAGATAGATATAGTAGGTAAATTTTTAATAATCCAAGTGATTGCACCTACACCAAACTTAAACACATATCTAAAAGCATATTTATGATCCATAGTATCACCAATATGGCCAACATCATAATAACCATATAATTTAGCATTATCAATGGAATAATAAAAAATAAATAAATAAATTTTCTTTGACATAATGAATAATACGGTTAACTAATTTCCAATGATCCAAATATGGATCCTATATAAATATAAAAGCAACACCAATATAATATGAAATATTTGACCTAGTAATGGTTAGATAAATCAAATTACCAATAAGTTGTCTATACAAAATAGGTTTAGATTTTTACATATAGGTTTTTTTAATCATGTTTTAAACCAAATTCAATAAGAGTATATGTTTATTTAAAATCAAGCATTTTAAAATTAACAAAAAGATCATTTTCATACTATCATTGTGATACAATAATATAATGTTTATCTTAAAAATAAGCATTCCTAAAAATTGATATAGAATGTCTAAATCAATTAATTCAAACATTTGACTTAGTTTATTCTTATATTTTTGAAATAAACTACTTAGATCACTAGTAATTAAATATCATAAACATATTAAATTATGAAGATAACATGACCATTTTCAAATTTATAAAAAATATCTCTACCAGAATAGCAGTTAGAGAAACTTATCTCTTTAAAGAGAAAATTAATTTCAGAATACCAAACTTGAGGAGCTTGTTTTAAACCATACAAGGATTTCTTTAACTTATACACATAAATTTCTCTATTAGGATCAGTGATACTTCTAGGTTGAGTCATGTAGATTTGTTATTCTAAATAAACATTTAGAAAATAATTATTGCATCCATTTGGTAGATAACCCAACCATTTTGATTTATAAGAGTAATTGATAATCTAATAATACTTAATTTTGACATATGAGTAAAGATTTCATCATAGTCAATTTTGGGTTTCCATTTAAATCAATGAGTGACTAATATAACTATAAAATTTTAAATTTTACTAATTTATTTATATTATATTCTATAAAACTACCTAAAATTAATATAATGCCTTTTTGACAGAGGTGGGACAAGATCCCAAGTTTTATTTTTAATTAAAGCATTGTGCTTAGCTTACATAATAATTTTTTAAGTTATCATCTTGAATGGCTTCCTCAAATTGAGGTTCAAATTCATACATAGTCATTAATGCATGATAATAATGTTGACTCATAGTTAACTATTCATATTATCTACATTAAAATATTAGATTAGGGATTCAACCCATTTAGGTCTTTTAGATTAATTATGAAATTTAAGGGGTTCCTCAAACTCTAAGTTGTCCAAAAATGGATAAAATTACTATAGGGAATTAGTTTTTTAATAAGGATAAACATAAGAGTCAGGTTCAACAATAGAAGAACATTGATGAGGTTCTACAGAGGGCTCAAAAAGATATTTTTCAAGAATAAGAACATTCTTATTTTAAATGATCTGACATTTATATGGATCATATACTCTTAAACCTTTTATCTTACCTCCATAACCTATAAATATATAAGAATCTAAGGTAATATCAAGCTTATTTATTTTAACCTTAGGAGCAAAGATGAATTCATGGATACCAAAGATCATATGCTGAGCCATACTAGGTTTATTTTTAGACCACATTTCTAAAGGAGTAGAAATATGCAATGCTTTGGTAGGGAATCTATTCATAATATGAACAATAATAATCATGGCTTCAACCCATAAGATATTAGGAAAATCTACATGATATAATATTGTTCTATCCTTTTCCATAATGATTCAATTTTTCCTTTTATAAATACCATTTTGCTAATGGGAATAAATGGTTGTTGTTTCCCTTTAAATACCATAGCTAATGTAAAAATAATCACACTCTTTACAAATGTATTAATCAATATTATCATATCTTAATATATTAATATCCTAGTATAAAAAAATAAAAGTATTTTCAACAATAGTTTTAAATTCCTTGAACTTAGACAACATTTAATATTTTTTTAATAAAAATGACTAGATCTTCTAGTATAATTATCTTTAAAAGTATTAGAATAAAAATAACTATTAAGAGATAAAAATTCAAGAGGTCCTACAACATCACTGTGAATTTTTTTAAAGGATGTGAGGAATTCTGATTATAGTTCTTGTGAAGGGAATTAGTATGTTGCTTACCACATAGGAAATCTTCACAAGTTTCATGTTGGGAAGAGATATAAGGTAAACCAAAAAAATTATTATGAGAAGACATATCATGTAAAATTCTAAAATTAAAATTTATTAATCTTGCTTTCCATAATTGATATTTATTCTTACTATGCGATTAAATTAAACATGAAAAAGAAGTACTGGAAATGTATAATCCATTATTTTGAACACATTAAACAATTAAAGAAATAAATTGATTTCTAATGTAACAATTATATTTAATTAATGTTAAAATAAAATTATCATTTAAAATTTTATAACAAGATATAAAAAATATCTTAAGCTTAGGTACATAGAAAACATCATTAATAATAATATTTTGCAAATTTTTCCTTTCCTAGCTTAGTTGTTTTTAAAAACAAATTATCTCATAAATATATCTTTTCAAACATATCTCTATAAGCAAACAAAAAATTATATAATAAATTCATATGGTATAACACACCACTATCTATAATCCATTCATTTTCATTTGAAGCATATAAAACAAAATATAAAGTAATAGCATTTGATTTTTTATCCTAATTGTTATTTTGAATATGGTTTTTATTATTTTATTTATTTTGATTATATGTCTTCCCTTTGTTATTTTTAGAAAATGTATTATTAAATATACCCTTGTTTTTATAACACATTTCCCTTATATGACCAAATTTACCACATAGATTGTAATTCGCAATCAACTTAGGTTTATGGTTCTTATTACAAGATATCATGTTCCCATTTTTACCTTTAAAATTATTAAGGTTATGTTTACAGTTTTTATTATTCTCATAAAAAGGTTTGAGAGTGAGAAGTTTCTAAATGACATTTTCTTTATAATAAAAGTAGCCAACACTTTCTCTTATTGAATTAGAAGAGGTTATAGGGTAGTGAGGTCGTGGATATGTTTCTATGTTTAGTACATTAAATTTAGATTTGAGATAAATTTATGATTTTTTTCATGCATATTAAGTTGAATAATAAAATAAATATATTTATATTAAATAAAATTATAGTTACAAACATATAAATGATCTCTAATATTCTAAATTTTAATAATAAAATTAACCACATTTTCATCATCTTTCATAGGTGTAGTTAGTAATTGAAGAATCAATTTAATAATCTTAGAGAGATACGTGCCCTAAAGTATAGATTCAAGGATTTTACAAGCATCATTATGAGTCTCATGATAACCAAAGTGGAGTAAGAATTCATTCTTAATACTCCACAAGATAATTGACATGGCTTCTTGTTATTTTTATTGAAACACATTTAAAATCTGGTGAATGATAATGTTTCATATTTTTTGGGCCATAAATTATGCTTTAACTTGAATTTTACATGTGTTATAGTTAGATCCATTAATAATATGTGAATTATATATAGAAAAATTAGGATAATTCATTAATTTCATTTAGAATTTACACTATGTGTGTGATCATATTTTGGATTATTCTCAAAATTACTATTTTTAGCAAAAAAACCCAAGAATACAAACAACATGAAAGGAGGGGATAACGGAAAAATGAGATAATTAAAATGAGATTATTACCATACTTTTATCCCTTAGAGATCATATCCAAGATTTACAAGCTGAATTGAATGCAAAATGGTTGATTATGGATTGCTTGAATTGAGCTTGCAAGTGACACAAATGGCTTCATTAACTTGTTTGATAGATTGACAAGAGTGTTATGATGCTTGATAATAGCTGATAATGAGAGTTTAATGGAGTATTGTGGCTTATGGAGTGTATAATTAAGCTATGGGGGATCAATGGTTCACATTCAAACTTGACCTATGAGGATTAAGGGTTTAGGTTTTTCCAATGAATTAAAAATTCCTTATAATCCTCTAGAATAGAGGATTCTAGACAGAAGGGGCCAAGTTAAAAGAGGTTATGTAATTAGAGAATTCTATAATATCCTTAGGGATTAATTAGGATTATTATGGGATTAGGATAGGGATTAGGTAATTAATTAGGGACTAAATGTGTAGGAAAGGATAGGGTGGTAGGGTATATAGGGGGTAGGTGAATAAAAAGGAGTTTTAAATTGTCATGTGGGTTAATGGGTAGATTAGTAGCTAAGTAGGCTAGTTATGAGGTTAATAGAGCGATTAATTGGTATACAAGGGTATCATAAGGTTCATGAGATGCAGAGAATTTTGAATAGGAATTAAGATATTATTCAATTGGTTGGGCCTATTATTATGGATAAACTTAGCAAGTTTTAATAGGATTATTAGAGCAAGTAGATTTAAGTGCATATATTTTTCCCATCTTTGAAAGGGTATTGAAAGTGAAGAGAAGTGAAAGGAGTAATGGATTTTTTAATATAAACCATTTTATGGATGAAGTCATTATTAGTAGGTAGGATACCCCCTTAAGGGATCATGTGGGAAAAAATGAGTCAGATGATCAATTGAATAGAAAATGCCATGGCTGGGACAGGACCAAGATGATGATGAGGGTTTGGGATGTTCTGAGTGTTGATGTAGCCATGATTGAAATTCCACAAGCATAAGTGTTAGGGGATAAAGTGGCTAATCCTTAAAAGATGAGTTCTAGATAAATGATAAATGTGTAGGTGTTAAGCCCTTTGAATAAGATTGTAAGACTTTAATTCTTATGATGTAGACATTATTTGATAAATAAAGAGATTGGATAGGTTGTAGGACAATGATGACTCCCATAGCAGAGACACATGTGAGGGATTGTTTTAAGCCTATAGAGGACATTGGATGAGTCATTATGGATAATAATCTATGTTATTTAATATTTGTAGCTTTTAAGGTATGCATTTGAGATGGGACAAGATTGGGAGTTATTAATGGTCGAGCTATCCCTGGGCATAAAACCATAGTAAGGTGTTGACTACATAGTCTTAGGAGACCTTAATCCTATGTAGTTCTGACTTAGGATTAGGATGGATAATAGGGAGATAGAAGGCCATGCCTTGGAAGACTTAGGGATGATAAATGATGATTAAATGTAAAATAGATTAGAATATGGGATTCAGGGATTAAAATTAGTTATCGGGGTAGGATAATGGGTTTAACAAAAGTCAAATGTTAGATGGGGGTAAAAGAAGGGGATGAAATAGGAAAAAGGGGGTGAAAGGGTTTTTTTTTTTATGTTTACCCTTATTGATTTTGGTGTTATATATATTAAACCATGGACCACATCACATCATAGAGAGAATTAAAGAGTATCAGAGGCTGAATGACGTGAAACCACTAGTATGTAGTTAATCCCTAGCCTATCAATTTTATGTTTTTCACATTTATTTATTCATTTTTGGCCTTTATCTCTCATGGTTACAATACCATTATTGAGGTAAATGCCCTTAGTGGTGATATTATGCCTGAAAATCATGATATTGTATTCATGAAATGTGGTATTGCATTATTATGGTATTACAATACCATGATAAGTGACTCATGACACTACAATACAACAAGGATATATTAATGATATTTTGATACTACAAGGGGTGAATATCAGTTTTTCAAAACCATGAGGTTATAGTCATAATTATGTAAAATTGTTGAACTCAAGTTGTGATATTATTAGGGTTGTTAATAAAGGTTAAATCGTGATTAGAATTATTATGGTTGATAGGATAAAGGTTTAACTATTTGTTGGATATGATTACTTGGGTTAGGC
The DNA here is from genome assembly GCA_037957365.1 of Torreya grandis. NCBI lineage: Eukaryota > Viridiplantae > Streptophyta > Pinopsida > Cupressales > Taxaceae > Torreya > Torreya grandis. The sequence goes on from JARHVA010011022.1 coordinate 72,266, forward strand.
TAGGGGATTAGAATGAGTGAATAGATAGTTCATGGTTGAATAGGAGGATGTTAGAAAAAATTAGGGTAGGGAATTATGGAGAAGTGGTGATGGATAGGATAGGGTTAGTTAAGCTACAGACATGGTTAGAGTTAGGGTAAGTTAGGATATATTATAATGGAGGTTAGAAGGATAGGGGGTTTAGGTGGGGTATGCAAATAAGAGTGATCAAAAATTATGATGGGGGTTAGGATGGATAGGATTAGTGTGAAATATTCTAGGAAATGGAAAGTGAACTAGTTAAATGCACTTAGGGTAGATGAATGAATAGGGTTCAAGGTGGATTAGGGTAGTATAACTTAAATTAGGGTAAGGTAGGATAAGTTAGAGGGATGAATATGGTAGGGAAAATGTATAGGGGGTGAGTGGGATTAGGTAAGGGTAATTTTAGGTATGAGGGTAATGAGATTAGGGGGTTTAGTTGATGGGGTATATGAGTAAGTGAGAAGGGAATGAACAGATGGGTTAGATAATGTGTTAGGATGATGAGACAAGATAATCTAGGGATATACATGATGCGATGAACACAATGTTATTGAATGTATGATGGGTGTAGGAGGAATTAGGAGTGATGGTGTCCTGACTAAGACATCCCCATGTTTTACATGATATGGACTTACTAACACTAGTGTAGTAGTGCTGGAGTTGAATGGTTTGTATTACATTATGACCATACCATTAGTATATATTTACAAATATTTGATCACAATGTTGGTAGAGAGGTGGCTCTCAGAGATGATTAACTTTCACTTAGTGATGAGAGAGATGATTGTCATACTAGAGGACATGTTTCTAATTTTTTGGATTTTGATGAGAGGCCATAGGATCTATTGGCAAACTCACATCCTTAGTGTTATAGACCATATTATAGCTATGATACTATGTATTAGAGTGTGATATGTATAGGTAGACATTGATAGGGCCCTAAAGGAGGGCATTATCTATAGATTGACATTAATGGTGATGTCTTTTTTAGTCAACCTACTCTTATAGGACAAGATCATATAATGGTTTTACTTAGGCTTTGGAGACATGGTTTAGACATGGTTCAGGACTATAGAGTGTTTACCTAGGGTCTAGTGGTATTGGTACACTTATATCAAGAGCTACATATGGGAGCATATAGGGGATCTATGAATATGGGTCCATTTCTACTATTATAGAAATGGAGTTGGGAGCATATAGCTATAAAGTATCCATTAGGTACTTGAACAAATAGACAGACCCATGAGCCTATAGTAATTAGTTGGTGTATCATTATTGGGGTACAAATATCTCATGTAGGGGAGATCCTATTTCAAAGGCATGCATTAGATAGGTTACAACTAGAGTACATAACATGGACATCATATAAATAGGTACAGTTTAGACTAGATGAGGAGGTAGACGTTGCCTAATATATGTTGGAGTGTTATCTCAAAAAATTTAGGGATTATATTATTAAGCATTATAGACCTAATCAAGTGTAGTAGGAAATTGGGAGACCACATAATGTGTTAGTTGAGGGCACTTATTTTCAAGTAATAACGAAGAGAGTTCTTAATGGGGGATATTTGTCAATAGGGCATTAAGACATGTGGATTATGAGATCATTTCCCTAGTATTATGGGATTACTAGACACCAATCCGAAAGCTTGGTGTTACAATATTAGATACTACTTGATAGACATAGAGGTGGCCACTTAGGTTACTAAAATGATGGGTTAGAGTTTGGAGGGGAACTATGTAGAGACTTATATAAGTATAGGTTACTATTAGGAGGTAGATAGTGAGGAGAGTACAAGTCCCATTATGAGATACACAAGATGGGCATGCAGTCTTGATGCCATGGATGTTGATGGGGGAGATCAAGGAGGCCCATATGGGGGTCAGACAGTGGTTGTGAGACAATATGGAGGGAGTAGGCTACATGTAGGAGGGAGTAGGCTATATGTAGGAGGGAGCAAAGGTATAGATGGGGTAATCCCATCTCATCCACCCTTGATAGAGGATGATCAAGAGTTATTTGAGTGGCTTAGTCAGTAGGTGTAGGCCCATGTATTAGAGATTATAAAGATAAATACAAAGATATACATTATCATAGCAAACTTACAAGGGCAACTAGCATAGAGGGATGACCAACTAACTAATGTATATAGATATATCACAAGGTTATAGGGGTAGGTGTCTACTTTGCAGGGACACATCCAAAGTAGAGATGCCTAGATCTAAAATAGAGAGGCTCAGATAGTGGTTTTTATAGAGTCATATCCATATTCAATTTACATATATTATGACTTTACAAGGTCATATTGGGTAGTTATAGACTTAGGTGAGGGATTCAATGGGAGTGGTTTAGATGGCAAAGAGGCCCAAGGAGGAGGGTGATGCAACTATAATAGAGAGGGGGATGATAAGGTTTATTAGGTAGACCATGTGAATGACACAGGAGGATCAATTTTTATCAATACCTATATGAGGCATTAGAGCCACCTAAATGATGTGCAATAACATTCTGTGCCAACTCTTCACATTTAGTGTACCAACCTCCTAGCAGATCACTTGGACCATAGTCAATATTTTTTGAGATGTATTATATGATAGATATTTGTGTATTGTATTACATTGATTCCCATGGATCCCATATTTATACTTATATTTTGACATGGACTTAATGAGGACCTTATATAATATTACATATGATTATGGTAATTTGTGATATATGATGTGATGTATTGTGATTTTGTTATAATGTGATAGATGTTGTGATTATGAGACATATGTGATTTAAATGATGTGATGGTTATGCTTGTTTTATGTGATTTGACGATTATTCTTATGATCTTATACAAGTGATTGATTAGAGAGAGAGATGTTATATGTTTAGACATTTGATTATATGATTATGTGATAGGAATATTGATGATGGTACTTGTTCTGATAAAGTATGGATTGTTGTGATGCGATTAAATAGTTTAGATTATATGGTAAAATTATATGGTGATGGATAATGATTATGTGATGAGAAAATTTCATAAAATAGGTCTGATCAATGTTCTAATAAAATAATCCATTGATTTTTATTTTGTGTTTCACAAATTATTATTGGGAAAAAATCTTCCTACACCAAGGAGATGGGTGAGGAAGGGATAGTAGGTTAGGATGATTTGATTGGATATTAGGTTGATTATGAGGATAGGATGGGGGAATTTTTAAGCCATTATATATGTAGGCAATCCAATATTATATTTCACATGTGATTAGAAGTGTACCAATAACATGATAGTTGGAAAGGGCACATGGAAGTCACAGTGCATGGGAACTCGATTGTGGGTGACTTGCCCAATTACTTGAGCTTGGTTAGTCACTTAAATCATACTTTTTATAATTTAATGAGTATGAAAAATATTTAAAATACTTAATAAATTAACAAATAATAAAACACATTCACAATTATAAAAAGATAAAAATAATACATATCATGAAATACAAAATAGACAAAGATAATGATGGTTGATTTATATACATGGTATTTTAATAAAAATCCTAAGGAAATGATTATTTACAATGTATTTAATAAAAAATTAAAATATGTACATGGGGTGAATGTATATGAAAAGTGATTTTATCATGACTAAGACAAGGATCCAATTTGGTCAGAAACAATCATTTGTAGGACCTATAATGAATGATCAAGATTTAGTTGTAGAGTGCATGATGGATCTTGGAGTAATAATATTATATGAAACATTAATCATGATGATATTTTTGGGGTATTGAGGATAATTATTTTAAAAAGGATAAAAATAGACAAGGATGGATGTAGGCGTTGAAGCCAGTAGGACACATAATCATCAAGGAGGATGCAATTGGGATATATATGAGGGTGTAAATAGGATGGAGGATATATCAAAAGTGGATGGATATATATATATTAAAAATGCTTAATAAATGTTCCCATAACATTAATAATAAATAAATATCTCTTTATTTTGCCTAAGAATGTAATATGCACCAACTTTTAAGACCAGGGTTAGTTGGAGAATGATGGAATGGAATGAAATGAAAGGGAAAAGTAGAATGGGAATGAATATGACCCTAAGAGTGGGGACTCATAGATAGAGGTATATAGATAATTTCAAGTATAAAAGTGTTTCAAATGTATAATAGTCATATTCTCCTCAAGCTCATCACCTTCAAGTGTGGCTAATCTATAGGCTCCCACTCCAAAATTTGCAATATTTTTGTAGGGACCAAGCTAGTTTGCTTCAAACTTGGCCTGTTTATTTTGTTCTAAATTGGTATTGCTTTGATTTTCCTTAATTAATATATTTTTGAAATAAAATTCTTAGGACAAGATATTTTTTTAATATTGTCCTTTTAGCTTATTTTGATATGCCCAAAGATGATTCAAAGCATTTTGACATTTTTCATATAATTATTCTAGATATTATAGCATTTATTATCTGAGATTATGGTCAGTAATGATGCCATGAAAAGATATGTGTAAAGAGTGGATTTACATGCATATGGGAAATATTGACTCTTTAACATATACAAAAGAGTATGAAGTAGCTCTAGTAGGCATATATACATTAGTTCTATAAGACCAATATGTAGGGTATAATTACAAATGCCAGTTTCTACCTAAATCATTGACTATTTTCTATAGAATCTTAAGAAGTGTCTCATTAGTGGCCTCTACTTATCCATCACCCTAGGGATAGTAGGGCATGGAGAATTTCTTCTCGATGTGATAACATTTGCATATATCTTCAACTTATTGATTTTGAAAAGACTTGTCATTATCTACTAATATTTTGGTGGGGAGACCAAAATAGAAAATGATCTCATTTAGGATGAACTTTGAGATCTAAATACCTGTGGCATAAATGACTGGCATAACTTCAACCCATTTTGTAAAATAATTAATAGCTATGATTATAAACTTGTGCCCATTAGATGATTTTAGATTTATCCTATTGATTAATTATAGTCCCCATATAGAAAATAACCACGGGCTCATTATAGGTTATCGATCTTGTGTGGGGGAACAAATAATATTACCATGTTTTTGACATGATACACAAATGAATACATATCATAGGCATCTTGATCTATTATAGGCCAATAATATCTAGTCTGGAGTAACTTCTTATCTAGGGACATTTCACTGACATGGCTATTATAAATATCATCATAGACCTCCTTAATTATAAGAGAATAATATTTTGAGGTCACACATCTTAACAGGGTCCCTTTATATGCTCTTTGATAGAGTGTGTTTCCAAGGATTGTATAAAGAGATGTGTGATGGGTAAAGGCCTTATGCTGGTGATAATTTAAGTCTAGTGATAGGATATTATCATGAAAATAGGTATATATATAATGATACCATGGTAAAATGGGGGTCAAGGATGGATTTTTTTTAAAAAAATGAGTAACAGATTAATGATTCAATAATATCATATGTTTAATTAGTAAATTACCTTCAAATACATCTTATGGAAGGTTGACCAAATACCCAATAGTTGCGATAGAGTTAGTTTCTTTATTACTTCCCCTTCGTACTTGTTCAAATGTAATGGACTAGAAATTTTGCTTTAATTGATCTACCAATTATTTATAGGGAAGAAATTTATTGTCCTCTATTTGGAACTCCTCATTCAATTGTGTGATAATCAACTACAAGTCACCAAATACTTGAAAGTGATAGATGTTCAACTAGATGTCTAGTTGGACATTAGCAATTAAGGCCTCATAGTCATAAATATTATTGATACATGGGAAATAAAGGCAAAATATTTAGGGATTAGGTCACCTTATGGGGTTACTAAAAAGATACCCACTCTCAACCCATGTGTGGTGAAAGATCCATCAAAATATAATGTGTGTATATTAGATTTTGAAGTAGTCCATATGGATTCATCCAGAAAGGTTGTGATAAGGGGTTTGGTATCCACAAGTTGATCCATGATTTATTATACTTTGATGTACTTTTGATTGACATATTCTATATTGAATTCACTTAACAAATTTATCCACTTGGCCATCCTACTAGTGAGAGAGGATTTTGATATAATGTACTTAAGGGGATTAACTTTGGCTATGAGTTGAACTTGTCTATTAAGCATATAATGCTAAAAATTTTGGGATTCAAAGACAATAACTAATCAAGATTTTTTGATAGGGGTATAATTAATCTCATAATAAATAAATGTTAATCTAAGATAATAGATTTCTTTTTCTTTCCCTTCATCATTGCATTATGCTATAAATTTTGCTATTGCATTAGGTATTGTAGATATATATAAAAGCAAAGGACTTCCCATTATAGGTGGTGATAATACTAGAGGCTTGACTAGATATTGATTAAAATGTTAAAATCATGTTAACACACATAGTTCCTATTGAAATGAGTTCCCTTCTTCAAGAGATGGGTGAAGGGGTGACATTTTTTAGCTAGTTGGTAAATAAACCAATTGATGTCCTCTAGGTTACCTTGAAGGATATTGATCTACTTTAGCTTTCAAGGAGGAGGTATTTCCAAAATTACTTTGACTTTTATTGGATCAACCTCAATGCCTCTCCTAGACACCATAAACCCTAATAGTTTACCTGAGGTGACTCCAAACACACATTTATTTAGGATTAATTTAAATTTATATTTTTAAATCCATTCAAAGATTCTTATTAAAATGACATGATGCTCAGATTGGAGTTTGAACTTCCCCAAAATATCATATACATAATCCTCAATTATGTCATGCATCACGTAATGGAAGCTGATGGTCATTACACATTGATAGGTAGAACCTATAATTTTTAGACCAAATATAATTACTTTATAACAAAATATTCCCTATAGAGTAATAAATGTTATCTTGTGTTTATCCTTAGGTGTAATTTTGATTTGATTATAGCCCAAAAATTCATCCATAAGAGATAACATCTCATAACTTATAGTATAGTCCATGAACATGTTTGTATTTGGTAGGGGAATGTTATATAAGACATGCTTTATCAATATGATGGAAGTCAGTACAAGTCTAGATTCCACCTTGTGGCTTAGCCATAGGAATAATGATAGCTATTTAGTCAGAATAATCAATAGGTTGGCTAAATCTGACTTCTAGGAATTTCTATAGTTCTTATTTCACTAATAGAGCCACTTGGGGTGCATCTTACATATTTTCTCCTTGATTGGTTTTGCATTAATATGGACTACTAAATGATGCACTATCAAAGAGGGATCAAGCTTTGGTATGTATGAATAACACCATGTAAAGACATATATAAAATCTTTGGCCAACTCAATAAGAACTTTTCAATTCTTAGGTGTAAGGATTTCCCCCATTTTGATAATTTTAGGACTTTATTCTATTCCAATATTGACTTCAACAACAATATCAATGAGGGAGGGTGACTTGTCCTAAAGATATGTTGGGGATGATATCATATCCTGGATTTCTTAATCAAAATCATATGGGATTTGTGTGTCTAATTTTGAATGGAATTATGATTCATAAAGAGTGAGTTGAACGTCTTGTACATTTTCATAGGGATGTTCATCTTCATACTCCTCTTCTTCAATTTGATTGAGATATGTTTATTGTTCCTCAAAATAGGTTGATTTGTTGAGATTAATACAGAAGCCATTCTTATGATCTCTAGTAGTCATAAAGCCTCATGCTCCAAAATATTATAGAATGGCCTCATCACTATGAAACATGTCAATAGAAGTCTTATGTTTTTTTATCCCAATCTATTAAGGTAGGGTAATGAAGGAATATATAAATGGTGGAGATGGTGGTATCATATAAGAGGTTGGTGGAATAAAGCTCTTCATAAAGACTATAAATGGATCTTATTTTGACTTATTCATCAAAATAAGAGTCCTAAATAATTGAAGAATTATCCAAGATGATATTTTTATGTTAGTGTCGAGAGGTTTTTAGCCTAGACCAAGATGTTTTGGGTATTATTGAACCACTATAAGTTCAATCCTACCTTTTTCATGTCTCCCAGGTCCTTTTCCTTAATAATTCACATTTTTCAACATTTTATAAAGTTGGGGATAACTTTGTCTATGGAATTCAAGGCCGCATTCTCTAGAATAAGCAACAAATCATTAATCTCATCAAAATAGTATAATGATAGTGAACCTATACTAGTATAGGTCATTGGTTTGAACTAGTAGCTAATAGTTTTATCCTTCCTCATAGTTTGGTACCCATACCTTAATAGGGAGAGTGGTATGTCTCCTAAACAAAATTTCTTTTATTTGTATTCCCCATAACCTGTGAATGTGATCTTGAGATTGGTGACATCTAGGGATAGATTTGAAGTTGGTACTAAGTCATCAAGGTGGGAATATTTGGTAGCTTTTGGATTAGGATTGGAGCTATGTGTGCTACGGAAATAGAATAAAAGATGGGAATCATCCATGTGATAGATATTTAAATGTTATATTCTCTAGGGATGGTAACCTCCATGCTAGAATGAAGGAATTTTAAATTCTGATAGAGGGTGGAAGAGACTACTTGCATTTCATGGATCCATGGATGACTTAGACATAAATTATATGGAATATTAACACCCATAACATGAATCAAGGTCTGATGGGCAATGGGTCCCATAATAATAAGAAGACATTTGGTGCCTATAGATGGGATTTCATTATCATCATATGCCTTAATTATTATGAGAGTTGGCCCTAATGATGCCTTAGAGTACCCCAAATTATTTAAGAAGTCCAAATTGCATAAATTCAAATAATGCCCTCCATCTATGAGCACCAAAGGAATTTTATGGTGAGAAATGGAATTTTTTATGAATAGTGGATAATTGTGATGCGTGTCAATAGGAGGCATGTCTTGGGTACTAAATTTATTTTTTAGGGAAATAAGTTACCCATAAAGGTTTAGAATTGGTTGGTGTCAATGTCTCGAGGGACTTTGAGGTTATTTAAAAGTTGATAATGGATATTCTAATGCACTGATAATGTTTTAAGAAGATCCATAAGAGAGATTTGGGCTAGAGTCCTCTTGAGCTATTATATTATGTCATATGGCTCATCAAAAAATGTGGAGACCTTATTAGTGATATTGACTTTTTGCGATGTTGATGTGGATGGGTCTTTTGGTGGTTCTCTAGGAACTAGAATCATATTGTACCATGTGCTGACTACATAATAAAATGTGGCCCAATTAATCTTAGGAATTGTGTAAGGTGGTGATGTGGGCTCATGGGGGATACAGATTTTGATGGTGTTGACATAATTATATGGTATGACATGGTAATTAGTGCAATTAGATGTGGATGCTTAACCCTAGTATTTAAGTGGTTTTATTTTCCTTTTATCATGTTTGGATAATGGGTCCTAATATATGCCAAGCTGATGATTCTTATACTGATTGGTAGGGCTCTCCCATTCAAATTTAATGTCCCCATTTTCAATTAGATCTTGAATATAACACTTCAATTGCATATATTTATTTAGTATCATGACCTTTAACTCTATGATATTGGCAAAAATCATCCTCATGATACCAATTAGGTCAAATTTTTTAATCATCTAATCATCAAATTTTAGGGAGAGTGATCATATTCAAAATTATTAATTATTGGAGGAGCACTTTTATAAGTATCCCCAGACTACTAATAGGCATGTTTCCTATTTGGGGTTTTGGTTTTCCTCATGGTACTTTGATGGATGATAAAATATTCTAATTATTATGAGTCCTTTTTTCTACTATTTGGACATATTGTTTAAAATCCAAGACTCCATCTCCCACAACATTTTTATTTTTATTAGATATTTTTGGCTTACCTTAAAAGGTGTTGTCTTGATTATGGATTTGTTCATTTTGGGTATAAAATTTGATTACTCATTTTCCAATTAGGGAATTTTAAATTTAGATCTCCTTTTTAGTGATCTCATTAAAAATTTTAGCACATTATAGCTTTAATTGATATTCTAACTCAGTGTTTAGGTTGTTGATGAACATCTTGGCCAATAATTATTTAAAATTGTATAATGGAATCATCTTGCTAAACTTATCCATTGTTTTAGGAAAGAGGCTAGACTTTCCCCATTTCTTTGTTTGGTGTTTTAAATATCTATGATGGATATATCATGCTCAATATTGAAAGATAAGTGTCTCACAAAAATTTTAGTCAATTCTCCAAAGATGGATATGGACCCTTTTAAAAAATGCATAACCCTCTCTAATACAGGTCCCATGAGAATTTTAGGTAAAATTCTAAGGAGAGGAAACCTCATGACAAACTACATATAATTATATACCATGATCTTAAGGATTCCCTTTTCCTTTATATTTTTCACATTTTGTAACATCAAAATGTGGTGGGAAAGGTACTTGTAAAATTATCATATCTAAAGGGGAGGTGAAAAAATATTCATACTTATACCTCATTGCTTGTGTAAAAGGATCAATCTGTTTAAGAATTTTCTTCATTATTTTCCACTCTTGAATAAAGGATGGATCGATGAGGGGATTGGAAGTTTGACAATGACTAGTGCGAGGTCAAGAATAATCAGGGTTTGTGTTTTAGACATTTTGCCTTGGGGAATAAGGTATTTGATTTTGTGCTTAAAATTATGAGGCTAGGGAGTTAATTTTTTGGGTTAGCTATTCTAGTCTATCCTTTAGGGTGGTTCATCTCCTATTAGCCTCAATATGATTATTTTTTATGGGATACTATTTTTATTGTGCTCCAAGCTTGTGTTTATTATTCACAAGGTTATCATCTTCATGAGCTTGATTGGTATTAGTCTAATGATGGGGAGTGTTGGGCTGAGTGGATGGGTGGACTAGGTGTTGAAATAGGTTTTGATTCAAGCTAAGGTGTAGTTTTCCCTCATTTAAATGACTTGGGATAATATTTGATCATGGTTTTTCATACATATATTGATAAAATTGTGCCCTAACCTTATCTCTATGGAATAAGTCACTTGTGAATCTATCTTCTTCTCTAAGAGTATGAATGTCACTATGCATATCATCATTATCTTGGTGTAGATCTCCTAGGTTTCCCAAAAAGTCATTATCCTAGTTGGATCCTTGTCCAATTCTAATAATTTGGGTACGAGTGTACATAGGCATGTTGGATGATGAGGGTGATGTAAGAAAAGTGATTAGGTGTGTTTTTAGTTTAGGGTGATGATATATAAGGTGACTTTGGATACTAATTTCATCTAAAAATCAAAACTAAGAGTGGTCAATAGAAATTATTTAGATGTGACTTGGATTTAAATTTGGGAAGATATGAAGAATAATGAAACACTTCCAAATATAAAACCTTATTAGGATTAAATCTAGCAAAGATACCAAGGAGATAAGGTGACTAAATACCCTTCATAATAGCAATTCAATAATTAGATGGGTTATAGGTATGAAAAGGTAGTGATGATGAAATGATGGGAGCTTGACTAAAACCTAAAAAGGTTTGTGTACATTGATAATGTTTAGTCAAGAAGTGATGATCAAGATAGAAAGTGATGGATGACCACTAAGGTTTAAGATAAACATTATATCCAAAGGTGTGAATAGTGATATAGATTGGGTAGTTTTTTATTCTAAAATTGGATTTGTCCTAAGGGTATGTAGGTGTTTTATGATAAAAATGGGATAGTCTGAGTAGGTTCACAAACAACATGAGCTTTAGCACAAAACACAAATAGCATACTCAATCATAATCCCTAATTTAGTCAACTGAATGGGTGTGTAACCCAACATCTACACTATCTAACAGATTCATAGGTAAGGTTGTAGGCTAGTGACCCAATATAGAATCAGTTGAACCCTCTCAACCCCATTTTCTCTTGATGGTCCCTTGGGAGCTAATCCTGACCTTGGTAAAATAATGCATTGTACATCTAATAAGTCATATGCTAGTTTCATATAAAGGTGTCTAAAGGAATCCCTAAGATATGCAAATGTATTTGGGTCCCAAATATGTATAAGGTGTTATATAATGCATGGTTCATAGAATTAACTCTTCTACTTCATGGATGACTTATATGGGGTCAACTAAACATAACAACAGTTATTCCTGATAATTATACTCCATCAGAACATGGAGTTTGGTAAAATACACAGTGATTAAATACATAACACCAACCCCTAATGACTAAGGATATCCATAGAGATGAATTCCATGTCATGTGTTATCTTATACTCAATGGGTTAACAAATGGACAAGAAATAATTAATTTACCCAATAAATTATCTATGTGAGGAAAATAAAAAGTGAACAAACAAGCCACACAAGACATTATATATACAAACAAAAGGATTAAAATATGTAATTTAGGTACTCTTCCTATAATCACATAAGTTATAAGATAAAATCTAGTGCCTTCACCTTGAAAGGTCCTATAAGAAAAAGGTTAGTAGTTTGATTTTATGCATAACTACTGATTTCTTGTAAAACTTCAAAAACATAGTGCAATGAAATATCACTTCTAGAGACTATAATACACAAAAATTTATGTAAAATAATTACTAAATATTCAAAAAATTATGGATTAATTAGCTAACCATGATGGTTAATTTTATAGTCCCTATAAAACTATAGAAAGTTATTCAAAACCACAACTTTTTACACAATAATGCAAATTCGAAACTAGCAATATTGAAAAATAGTAAAGAAATTATTAATTATGAATTTTAGACTAATATAAGTGCTTAGGAAATATTTACAAACTATTGTTACAATCATATTTTCAACTATTTATAACAAAAACTTGCTTAAAGACACAAATACAAGATTTTAGAACTTTAATAAATTAGTGAAAAATGAACAAAAAAATGCACAAATTTTCCAAATCATAAGGATTCCTATACGTAAAAATGATTATTAGACTAGTGTTTATTCAAATAAAATAGTTATCATAACTTGACAATATCAAAAAGGACTAAAAAATAATAATATCATTGATTTAAATATAAAATCACTACTTCACAAATAAGGAGATTGTAAAAAGTAACAAAAAGGATAGGGATGTAAGTTTTTTGGTTTGTATTTATAAGTTACTTTATTCTCCTCTCCCTATTATTATACAAAATTCCACATATAAATTAGCAAAAAATCTAGTTAGCACAAATACCCTTAAATTACTTAGATGAGCTACAATTTTGTATGAAAGGGGTTTTGTAAGACCAATTATTTTCTTGTAGAGAGAAATTAATTTCAAACAAATAAAAAACATCCAAGTTAGAGATTATTAAGTTCACTTAATAGGTTTTAAATAAAACACAATATCATAATTATTGTCTAAAATATTACTAGTATTATGGTAATGTTGTGATTGTCGAAGTGGCAGTTTTGTGTCTTGGAAATAGGGGATAAAACTCTGATCAATCATGCTTTCCTACACATAAAGAATGAAAACCCCACCCCAAAAAGACAAAAATAGGTGATATGGACCGAGAAAGGTTGAGATAGAAAAGCAGATACTAGATATTTTTATTTTGAAATAGAAACCTACAAAATCACAACTAAAATTACAATATCATATATTTTAGTACAATATCATGATTCACAAAGTAGTGATATTTCTAAAGAGTAAAAAACTACCATAAAGACAAACCATTAGTGTTTAAATTAACAAATAAGGTAATATCACTTAAATTTGGATAAAATCACTACTACAATATCATTATTTGTAGGTCAAAATCATTGATTGTATGTGCATGATGTTTTGACTGATTTTGGAGCTTATTATTCATCTAGTCATGCTTGCAAGTCACCAAATGACTTATAACAATAAAAATAGGTTATATTAAAGGGGTATGTCCCACCATGGTCTCCAATGTGTGATCATATTATGGATTATTCTTAAAATTGCTATTTTTAGCAATAAAAACCCAAAAATACCAACAACATCAAAGGAGGGGATAAAGAAACAATTAGATAATTAAAATGAGATTTTTACCATCCTTTTATCCCTTAGATATCCTTTCCAAGATTTATAAGATGATTTTAATGCAAAATGGTTGATTGTGGATTACTTGAATTAAGATTGGAAGTGACTCAAAAGACTTATTTGTATTGTTTGATAACTTGATAAGAGTGTTAGGATGCTTGATAATGACTAATAATGGGAGTATATTGGAGGCTTATGGATTTCTAGGTTAGCTTGTCCATGTAGGAGTGGCTTGTATAAATAATCCAAAGGGGGGGTGATGGGGGGTGGGGTGGGGGGCAAGGGGAGGAATCAATGGCTAAAATTCAAACTTGAGTGATGAGGATCAAGTGTCTAGGTTTTTCAAAGGAACTAATTATTTATTGAATTTTTTGATTAAAAAACATTTTTAAATTGATGGGACCCCTTTCTATGTGCATGGAAAGAAAAAAATTAACTAAATAAAATATTTTAAAAAAATATATACTAACCTATGAAGTTTCCTATTAGTAACAATGTTATATATATGGAATTAGGGAAATGCATGGATGTTTTTTTAGACCACTATTAGGCTTTAAATTTTGTCAATCCTCTTAATGTCTTGAGATAAAGCAGATTGAACCTTCAAAAATAATTTTTTAATATATAAAATAGTATTTTCAACAACCTAGGTTATATATCTATGCCACATGAGAGGTTACAAAAAATAAAAAACTATTTAGAATCACTCTAAGACTCTACCATAGGTTTTGTAAAGCTAAGATGATAATACACAATGATTAAACACCTCAAATTGGAACCAAAAGCAATGTATTTTTTTTCATTCTTCTAGGCATGAGAGGCCATACATGGGTAGTAATCGCATCCAAAATGTAGATGACAGATTTATAAAAGGTATTGAATACTTTGATTAAAGACTAGATGCTTAAGATATACATAAAATACCTTATTATATATAAAAACCACCTGAATAATGATGAAAACACATTATTTCTATATTTGTCATTGTATAGGCCATACATAGGTCATAATATGGTGCTTATGGAAGATTTTTCCTTAGAATAAAGTAATCTCAATTTTAGAAAAGCTCTTCCCAAGGTTTTTTCAAGTGTAGAATGGAATATTTTAATATTAAACTAGAGATCCAAGCATTATAAGCTTGAAAAATAATTCATGTGCCTCTAAGGTTATACACCACTTTCTTAGGCTTGAAAAAATAATATTAATTTCTTCAAAACACCAAACTCTTTCTAATTAAATACAACATATACTAGGATTTCAGACCACGATAAAATATAAAATACATAGAAGATCTAGATTCAATATTAATAAGAAAAGAGTACACATATCAATAACACCTAACATGGATAATTGGGTGAGAAAACCTCTATTGGAGATAAAAACCTATAGTAGTTGATATTCAATAATTGAGAAACCATGTCACCCTAATTCAAATATATTTTTCATCTTAATTATAAAACAATCTTCACAGAGACTTTCACAATATTTTCCACATGAATATATGAATTTATCAATTCATAAAATTTCACAATAGGGGTAAAATCCTATACATAGTGAAATGTGAAAGAAGCGGTCCAACCATCCTGAAATCCATTTAAATTATTGACAAGTATTAAATAAATATAAATTTAATATTTATTTTCATGAGGTTTTCACCTTGTGTCCATAAATATTGTATCATTTTTTATTTAATTAATTACCAAGGTAAGTTAAGAGTAAAATAAGACCACTTATAAATTAAATACTTTAACAAACTCTACCCCCCTTTCCATCATATCTACAATCACATCTAATAATTAAATAATAAATAACATCCCAGTCTTCTTCACTAATAAAATACCATCAATGCATCTATATACTCCACCATCATACATTAGATTCATTTTTACTATGTGATGAAAGTAAATATGTGGAAGTAGTAAAAATGTATAAGCCATTCTTTTGAATGCCTTCAACAATCAAATAACTATATTGATTTATAATGGACCAAATATCTTTAATAAAGGTTAAAATTAAATTATCATTTGTAATTTGAGAATAGGAGAGAAAAAAAAATTAAGATTAGGTACATAGAAAACATCATTAATACAAATATTTACAAATTTATCTTTCCTTGATTAGGTGATTCTAAAACTAAATTATTTTCTAAATAGATATTTTTAGAGATATATTACAAAATATTAGATAAGAAAGCCATATGATTTGATGCACCAAAATATAGAATCTATTCATTCTCATTTACAGTAAATAAAGTGGTATATAAATCAATAACATTTAAATTTTAATCCTGATTGTTATTCTGATTAAGGTTTTGATTCTTATTTTTAAATTAGATTTATTACATTTATTATTTTAGAATATTGATTGTTAAATATATATTTATTTTTACAACATGATTCCATTATATGACCAAATTTATGATAGATATTATAATTCTCATTAATCTTAGGTTTATGATTTTTATTAATAGATCCATTATTCTCGTTTATGCCTTTAGCATAACTAGGGTTACACATCTAGTTTTAGTTGTTATATAAAATAGGGTTTAGAGTGAGAAGTGCATGCATGACATTTTATTTATAATTAAAATTGAACATCAATTTCTCTTCTTGAATTAGAAGAGATAACAAGGTAGAGAGGCTTGGGATATCTTGCTATATTTGGTACTTTAAATTTAGAATTGAGATAAAATTATGATTTTTTTCCTACATGGAAGTAAAATAATAAAATAAATCAATCTATCTCAAATCAAATTATAGTTATGACCATTTAACTAAGTTTTAATATTCTTAATTTTAGCAAGAAAACCAATCACCTTTTCATCACCTTTCATATGTGTAGTTAATAGTTCAAGAAGTAGTTTATTAATCTTTCAGAGATGAGTTCCCTCAGGAATAGACTCAAAGAGTTTTCAAACATCACTAGGGTTATCCTCATTAATAATGTGGATTAGGAATTTATCTCTAACACTTCATAATATAATTATCATGTCTTCTTATGATATATATTGAAATGTATTTGAAAGCTCAAGTGTCAAATGTCATCCTAAAGGGGATTTTTCAACCTAATAACAATGTTCCATAGCTTCAAAGCTATAAATTACATTTAATTTAAATTATCCATATGTTATAGTTATATTTAATAAGTATTTATTATTTATTTAGAACAAAATTAGGAGAATCCAT
This sequence comes from Torreya grandis, assembly GCA_037957365.1. Classification (NCBI taxonomy): domain Eukaryota; kingdom Viridiplantae; phylum Streptophyta; class Pinopsida; order Cupressales; family Taxaceae; genus Torreya; species Torreya grandis. The sequence continues at coordinate 89,423 of JARHVA010011022.1, forward strand.
GGCTCCCCTTTAAAATTGACACTATGACACTAGGTAAAGATTAAATTTGAACCATTTTAAATGTGAATTTATAATCTATCTTAAAATAAATTAAACTTCAAGTGTTAACAAAAAATAATATTGTATATTAATGATAGACAAAGCAAGAGAATTTTTAAATATTTCAACACAATAAAGTGTCACAAGTGACGCAAAAATACACTAATATAGGAATAATTATTAAAAAATGAACCTTTTTTAATATTAAATTTAACTTTATTTGATATTAAAGTAAATTAAAATTTTTAAAAAGTAAAATTTATTCAAATATATGTTTAACAATGTAGAAACATTAAAGAAAAATAAACTAATTTATGTGTCACAAGAGCCGCACTGAAAACAATTGTTTAAATACTATGATTTGAAAAGGTGTACAAACTATAATATAAGGGTTTAAATTAATATATGGACCACACCAATGAGTCTATAACATGAAAACCCTACAAAAGGATTGGTCACATGACTATGCTTAGTAAAATATTCACTAGGTCAAATGTCATAACAAGGTCGACATGTCTAGGATCTTGTATGTGAAAAGATTGACATGCAAACTAAAAAATATAATTTAAAAACTAATCAATTTTAAAAAAATTAACTTGACCAAGGATGAAATAGCTCATGTGTTTTGAACACTAGACCTCTTCCTTACAAGGTTTTATTAAAGTTAAAGCCACCAACTCAAATAAGAGATTACTTGAGATTTTACATGCACTAATTTAAATGCATATGTTTTTCCTTGATTTTTCAAAACAAAATGTGGTGCATGTAAATTTAAAAATTAAATCAATTTAAAAAATTTAAATATTGGATCAAAAACATTTATAAATTGGTTTGAGATCTTTTTATTTATTTGGAAATAAAATAATTAATTAAATAAAATATTTTGTAAATATATTTAAAAAATTACACAAACCTATGCATCTTCTTATAGGTAACAATGCACAATTATATAATGGGGAAATGCACAAAGGCTTGCTTATATCATTAGAAGGATTTAAATTTTTCCAATCATCTTAAAATATTGAGATACATCACATTGAACTTTCAAAAAATAAATTCTTATGTATAAAATAATATTTATAATCACTTAAGCTATACAAGTATGCCACGTGTGAGGTTGGAAAAATTTAAAAATTTATTATAAGCCCTCTGAGAGTCTACAAACATTTTGGTTAGCTAAGATGATAAATATCTAGTAATTAAATGCCTCAAACTTGAATAAGAATTAACATAATTATTTTCTTATTTTTATAGGAATTAGACACCATACGTTGGTAGTAGTGGCATGCCAAATAGAGATAAAAGATTTATAAAATCTTTCAAAAGGTTTGAAATTCTTTGATTGAAGAGTATTTTATCAATATATACATTCTCAAAGATAAAAACCACCTGAAGAATGATGAAAATGCAAAAATTTTAATTTATTTTCTTACATAGGCCATACTATAACACTTATGGAAGCTTTTTCCTCATAACAAAGCAATCTCAAGTTTCAACAGGATCTTCCCATGGTGTTTAGAAGAACAAAATGGAATATATGAAGATTAAAAATAGATATCTGATCATTAAAATATTTAAAAATAGTTCATTTACCTCCAATATTGTACACCACTTCCTCAATCTTGAAAAATATATTTTCAACATCAAACTCCTTTTGATTAAATAAACTGTATCCAAGGAGTTGAGATTATGATAAAATATAGAATACACATAATATCTAGATAAAATATTAATAATTAAAGAGTACATAGATCAATAACACATAACATGGAGAATTAGGTGTGAAAACCTCCAATGGAGGTAAAAAATTAACAATAGTTGATTTTTGATAATCAAGAAAGTATATCACCCCAATACAAATATCTTCTTCTCACCTCTAAAATAATCTTAAAAAATCCCTTAATAATATTTTCCACATAGAAATATGAATTTATCAATTCAAAATATTTCACAATAGGGGTAAAACCTATTAATTGTGAAATATGAAGGGAGGTGACCATTGTAACCAATAGGTCTAATCATCTTGAAATTCATTTAAACTATTGGTAAAAATTAAACAAATAAAACTTTCTTATTTAATTCCATGAAATTTTCACCTTTTGTCGCTAAATAATATATTATTTTTTATTTAATTAATTACCAAGTTAATCTAAGAGTCAAATAATCCCACTTAGAAATTAAATTCTCTAACAAATTATATCCCCCTCTCCACCATATCTATTATCACATCTAACAACCCATTAGGAAATAACATCCCACTCTTGTCTTGTAATAGATATCCACATATGAGATCCATCATAAATAGTATCAATGCATCTATCTCCTCTAGCCCCATACATGGGATTCCTTCTTACTATGCAATGAAATTAAACATGTAGAAGAAGTAGTAAACATGTGTAGGCCATATTTTTAAACACTTTCAACAATCAAAGAACCAAAATCCAATAGACCAAATATCTTTAAACAATGTTAGAATGAAATTATCATTGGTAATTTGAGAATAAGGTATAAAATTTTTCTTAATCCTAGGTACATAGAAAACATCATTAATAATAACATTTATAAATTGTCTTTCCTTGCTTAGTTTCTTCTAAAAATGAATTATCTATTAAAAAGGTATTCTCAAAGATATCTCTAGAATCATTAAAAATATTAGATAATAAATTCATATGGTGTGATTTACCACTATATATAATCCATTCATTCTCATTTGAAATAAATAAACAAGCACATCAACCAATAACATTTGAATTTTGATCCTAATTGTTATTTTGATTAGGATTTTAATTCTTCACTTTTTTATTAGATTTATTTCCTTTGTTATTTTTATAAGATTGATTTTTACTTTTATATTTTTATTATAACATATTTTCCTTCTACAACCAAATTTACCACATAGATTTCAATTATCACTAATCATAAGTTTTTTATTTTTATTACCAAATCTCTTGTTTTCATTTTTGCCTTTAGAAGAATTAGGTTTATGTTTCTAGTTTCTATTGTTCTAGTAATCAGTGTTAAGACTAAGAAGTGCATGAGTGACACTCTATTTATATTCAAAGTTATACTTCAATTTCTTTTCTTGAATTAGAAGAGTTGATAGGGTAGTTTGGCTTGGGATATCTTACTCTGTTCGTTACTTTGAATTTAAAATTGAGATAACATTATGAATTTTTTATGAATGTTAAGGTTAATAATAAAATAAATCAGTTTATCTTGAATCAAATTACAATTAAAACCATATAATTGACCATTAATATTCTTAATTTTAACATGAAAATTAACCACCTTTTCATCACTTTTCATAGATGTAGTCAACAGTTCAAGAATAAATTTAATAATCTTTGAGGGATGAGTTTTATTATGCATAGACTCAAATAGTTTTCAATTATCGCTAGGAGTCTCTTGATTACCAATGTGGAGTATGAATTCATTCTTAACACTCCACAAGATAAATGACATGGATTCTTATGATTTATATTGAAAAGTATTTAAAAGCTCAAGTGTCAAATATCATCCTGAAGGGGTTTTTTCAATCTTGATGAAAATGTTCCATAGCTTTTGGGCCATAAATTACACTTTAACATGAATTATCCATATGTTATAGTTTGATGTAGTAAGTATTTATGATTTATTAGAAAAAACTTAGGAGACGCCATTGATTCCCTTTAAAATTGACACCATGACACTAGATAAATTTTAAATTCAAACCCTTTTAAATGTGAATTCATAATCTATTTGAATATAAAGTAAATTTCAAGTGTAAAAAAAAAAATTATTCATATTAATGATAGATAAAGAAAAGAAATTTTTAAAGATTTCAACATAATAAGGTTTCACAAGTGTCACAAAAATACATTAATATAAGAACAATTATTAAAAATGAACCCATTTTAATGTGAATTTTAACTTTATTTGATAGTAAATTAAATTATAAATGTAAATAATTAATTTTTTTCAAATATGTGTTAAATAATGTAAAACAATTGAATCAAAGTACACTAATTTCTATGTTCCAAGAGTTGCACATAATATAATTATTTAAATATTATGATTTAAAAAGGTGTAAAAATTATATTAGGGAGCTTAAAAATAATATATGGACCACACTAATGTGTCCAAAACATGAAAAAAATTATGAAATGATTGGTTACATGACTATGTTTTGTAAAATATTGAGTAGGTTAAACGTCATAATAAGGTCGACATGTCTAAGGTTTTGCGCATAAAATTATTGGCATGCAAACCAAAAATAGAATTAAAAATTAATCAAATTTTAAAAAATTAACGTGACCAGAGAGGAAAGAGCTAGTGGTTTTTTAACACTAGACCTCTTCCTTACATGATTTTAGTAAAATTAGAGCAACTAACTTAACTAAGAGCTTGCTTGAGATTTTACATCCACTAATTTAAATTTACACATTTTTACCTGATTTTTTAAAAATATAAAATATAAAATAAAAATATATGTGGTGCATGTAAATTTGAAAATTAGATCAATTTAAACTTTTTAAAATTTGTATAAAAAACATTTAGAAATTAGTGGGAACCCTTTAAATTTACATGGAAATAAAATAATTAATCAAATCAAATATTTAATAAATATTTTCCAAAAAATATACTAACCTCTGCAGCTTCCTTTACATAACAATGACATAGTTATGGAAGCAATGAAATGCACAGAGGCTTGTTTATACCATTAAAAGGCTTGAAATTTTGCCAATCCTCTTAAAAGCTTGAGATGAAGCATATTGAACCTTCAAAAATGATTTTTTTATGTAGAAAAAAATATTTCTAATCATCGAAGCTATACATTTATGCCATGTCAGGTTGTAAAAATTGAACAAATTATTGGAATCCCTTTGAGAGACTGTAGATGTTTTAGCTAGCTAAGATAATAAACATCTAATAATTAAATACCTCAAATTAGAAATAGAAGTAATGTAAATATTTTATTATTTTCCAAGAACTAGAGGCCGTACATGGGTATTAATTTCATCACATATGGATATTAAATATTTCCAAAATAATTTAAAAAGGTATTAAATGCTTTGATTGAAGACTATGTGATCAAGATATAACTTCTCAAACCTATAGACCAACTAGAGAATGATGAAAATAGATTATTTCTATGTATTTTCCTTGTATAAGTTGTATTGTGGTACTTATACAAGATTAATCCTCAAAATAAGGGAATCTCAAGTTTCAATAGGTTCTTCCTAGGGTGTTTGTAAGCATATAATCAAATATTTAAAGATTAAAACCAGAGATCCAATCATCAGAATATTGGAAAATAACTCATTTGGCTCTAAATTTGTACACTGCCTCCTCAAGCTTGAATGAAAAATATCTACAACATCAAACTCTTTCCAATTAAATACATCATATCCCAAGATGTGAGACCATGATAAAATATATAATACACAAAATTTCTAGATACAAGATTAATAAGTAAAGAGTATATCAATTAATAACACATAACATAGATAATTAGGTGGGAAAACCTCCATTCGAAGTAAAAACCCCACAGTAGTTAATATTCAATAATTTAGAAACTATATCACCCTAATATAAATATCTTCTTCTTCTCACTTCACAAACAATCTTCACAAAGCCATTCATAATATTTTCCACATGCAAAGATGAATTTAGCAATTTTCACTATTTTTCAATAGGTGTAAAACCTTATTTATAATGAAATATGAAGGGAGGTGACTATTGTAATCAATAGATCCAACGATCCAAAAATCCCTTTAAATTATTGGTAAGTATTAAGTAAATATAATTTTATTATTTATTTTCATAAGGTTTTCACCTCATGTCACTAAATACTATATTATTTTTTATTTAATTAATTATGAAGTAAAGTAAAGAGTCAACTAAGCCCACTTAACTCTTAAACACTATAACAAACTATATCCCCCTCTCTAGCATATCTACTATCACATCTAATAATCTATTAGGAAATAGACTCACACTCTTGTTTGTTAGTAGAATGCCACTAATAAGATCCATCACAACAAATTTTAATGCATCTATCTCCTCTAACATCATACATGAGATTCATTCTTACTATGCAATGAAATTAAACATGTATAAGAAGTAGTAAAAATGTATACGCCATTATTTTTGAACACTTTCAACAATCAAAGAACCGGATTAATTTCTAATGAATCAACTATCTTTAATCAATGATATAATGAATTTATCATTTTTAAGTTGGGAAAAAGGTAAAAAAAAAATTCTTAAGATTAGGTACATAGAAAACATCATTAATAAAAACATTTACAAACTTTACCTATACTTCTTTAGTTGCTTCTAAAAATGAATTACTTCTTAAAAAAATATTTCTAGACATATCTCTAGAATAATTCAAAATATTAGATAAACAAGTCGTATGGTGTGATGCACCACTATGTAGAATCCATTCATTCTCATTTAAAATAAATAAAGTAGTATATAAATCAATAACATTTAAATTTTGATTCTGATTGTTATTCTAATTAGGATTTTGATTCTTTTCTTTATTTTGATTAGGTTTCTTCCCTTTTTTATTTTTATAATAGTTATTGTTAAATCTATCTTTATTTTCATAACATGTTTCCCTTTATAAGAATAAAAGTATCACACATATTAAAATTTCCATTATATTTAGGCTTATGATTCTTATTACTAGATCCTTTGTTCATGTTTTTATCTTTAGTAGAATTAGGGTTAGGTTTATGATTTCGATTATTCTTATAAATATGGTTGAGAGTAATAATTTTTTTAGTTACATTATCTTTAGAATAAAAATTAGACATCAATTTCTCTTATTGAATCAGAAGGACTGATGGGGTAGTGAGTTTTGGGATATCTTTCTCTATTTGGTATAATGAATTTTGAATTTAGATAAAAAATGATTTTTTCATAAATATTAAGTTGAATAATAAAATAAATAAATTTATTTTGAATCAAATTATAGTTAAAGCCATTTAACTAAGCTTTTATACTCTTAATTTTAGCAATAAAATTAACCAACCTTTTATCACCTTTCATAGGTGTAGTCAATAATTCAAGAATCAATTTAATAATATTCTAGAGATGAGTGCCCTCATGCATAAACTTAATAATATTCCAATCATATCTAAGATTCCCCTTATTACTAATGTGGATTAGGAATTCATCCTCAACACTCCATAATATAATAAACATGGCTTGTTGGGATTCATCCTTAAATGCATTTGAAAGCTCAAGTGTTAAATGTCATTTTGGCATATTCTTTATAGTCTTGATTATAATGATCCATATATTTTATGCCATAAATTACTCTTTAATGTGATTTTTCCATATGTTATAGTTATATCCATTAAGCATTTTTTTTTTTTTAGAATAAAATTTGGAGAAGTCATTATTTCCCTTTAAAATTGACACTATGACACTAGGTAAAGATCAAATGTAAACCCTTTTAAATGTTAATTTATAATCTATTTGAAAATAAAATAGATTTCAAGTGTAAATAAATGATAATTTTTCAAATTAATGTGAGACAAAGAAAAAAAAAATGCTAAATATTTTAACACAATAAAGTATCCAAAGTGTCACAAAATACACTAATGTAAGAAGAATTAATAAAAAATAGAACCTTGTTTAACATGAATTTTAACTTTGTTTGATAGTAAATTAAATTAAATACATAAACAAGTAACATTTTTTACAATATATACTACATGTAAAAACATTTAAGCAAAATGCACTAATTTTTGTCACAAGAGTCGCACACAAAACAATTGTTTAAACATTATGATTAAAAGAGGAATTAAAACTATAATAGATTATTTCAAAAAAATAATAGACCACACCAATGTGTCTTGTACATAAACAAATTAGGATATGAATTATCACACATGCTCGACAAAATATTTACTAGGTCAAATGTCATAATAGGGTCAACAAATGTAGAGTTTTGCATGTGAGAATATCAGCATGAAAACTAAAAAATATAATTCAAAAATTAATCAAATTTGGAAAAAAATAACTTGACCAAAAATGAAAGATCTAGTGGATTTTGAACACTAACCCTATTTATTACCAAGTTTTAGCAAAAATTATAGCCTCCAAATCAAATAAGATCTTACTTGATATTTTGCATGCACTAATTTAAATTTATACATTTTTACTTGTTTTTTGTTTCAAAAATAATAAAAATAAATAAAAACATATATAATGCATGTAAATTCAAAAGGTAATTTTTTTTTAGCTTTTGGATTAAAAACATTTAAAAATTGGTGGAACCCCTTTCTGTTTGCATATAAATCAAATAATTAAATAAATAAATTATTTTTCAAATATCTTCAAAAATCTATACTAACCTTTGTAACTTCCCATAGGTAACAATGGTATAGCTATAGAAGAAAATAAATGCATAGAGGCATGTTTAGACCACTAGAATGCTTAAATTTTTCCAACCTTGTTAAAATATTGAGATGAATTTGATTGAATGTTTAAAATCAAAATTTTGATACAGAAACTAATATTTCCAATCACCCACGTTACATAAGTGTACCACATAATAGGTTGGAATAATAAAATAATTATTAGAATCACTCTGAGATTCTGGAATAGCTTTGAGTAGGATAAAATTATAAATGTTCAATGATTAAACACCTCAAACCATTAACCAAAGCAATGTAATTTTTTTAAAGGCGCCAGAGGCCATACATGGGCAGTAATGGAATCCTAGATGGAGATACAATATTTCTAGGAACCTTTTTAAAGGTATTAAATTCTTTGATTCAAGACTGAGTGCTCAAGATATACATGAAATACCCTTTTAATGCTACAAACCACCTAAAGAATTATTAAAACATATTAGTTATTATATTTTTTCTTACATAGGCCTTATTATAGTGATTATGGAAGATTTTTCCTTGGAAGAAAGAAATACAAAGTGTAAATAGACTCTTCCTAAGGTATTTAGAAGCATAGAATGGAAGATTTGAAGATTAAAATAGAGATATAGTCATCGAAAGCTTGAAAAATAATTCATCTTCCTCCAAGGATATAGACCACCTCCTTAGGCTCAAAAAAAAATATTCCCACCACCTCTTTTTGATTAAATACATCATATCCTAGGATCTGAGACCATGATAAAATATAGAATGCATAGATGATATAGATATGAGAGTAATAATCAAATAATACACAAATTAGTAACACATAAAACAAGTAATTAGGTGTAAAAACCTCTAATGGAGGTTAAAAAACCCATAATTATTGATATTCAATAATCAAGAAACTATATCACTCAAATACAAATATATTATTCTTCTCACTTTTCATACTGTCTTCACAATTCCCTTCATAATATTTTCCATGTGAAATATGAATTTACTAATTCACAATAGGTGTAAAGCTCTATTTATAGTGAAATGTGAAGTGAGGTTACCATTATAAGCAATGGGTCCAATCATCCTCAAAGCCATTTAAATTATTGGTAAGTATTAAACAAATATTAATTTATTATTTATTTTATAAAAGATTTTCACCTCGATTTAATAAATAATATATTATTTATTTAATTAATTACCAAGATAATCTAAGAGTAAATTAAGCCCACTTAGACATTAAATGCTTTAAAAAATGTATCCCCCTCTCTAGCATATCTACAATCACATCTAACAATTCAGTAGAAAATAACATCTTAATCTTATCTTGTAGTATAATGCCACTAAAAAAATCCATCACAAATAGTGTCAATTTATTTGTCTCCTCTAACTCCATACATTATAGTTATTTTTACTATGAAATGAAAGTAAATGTGTAAAAGAAGCCATAAAAATATATAAACCAATCTTTTGACCACCTTCAAAAATTAGATAACTAGACTGATGTCTAATGGACCATCTATATTTAATCAATTTACAATGAAATTACCTTTTTTATGTGGAGAACAAGATAAAAAAATATTTATTAAACTTAAGTACATAAAAAATATCACTAATAACAACATTTATAAATTTTACCTTTCCTTGATTGCTTGTACAAATGAATTATCTCTTAAATATATCTTTTCAAATATATCTATATAATCATACAAAATATTAGATATTCAAGTCATATGATGTGATGCACCACTATATAGAAGCCATTCATTCTCATTTGGAACAAATAAAATAGTACATAAAATAATAACATTAGAATTTTGATCCAGATTATTACTATGATTAGGGTTTTGATTATTTTATTTATTTTGATTAGATATCTTCCCTTTGTTATTTTTAGAAGATTTATTGTTAACTTTATCTTTGTTTTTATAAAATGTTTCCCTTCTATGACCAAATTTATCACACATATTAAAAATATCATTAAAATTTTGTTTTTTATTATTATAATTATCATATCTCTTATTCTCAGTTTTGCCTTTAGTAGAATTAGAGTTAGCTTTATGGTTTCTATCATTCTAATAAAAAAGGTCAATGTTGATAAGTGCTTTAGTGACATTTTCTTTTAGAATCAAAATTAGACATCACTTTCCTCTCTTTGAATTAGAAGAGATGG
>JARHVA010011023.1:0-52500 GCA_037957365.1 Torreya grandis
GGTTTTTGCAGCTTGTGTACATTATATTACTCTTATTTTGTATCTTAAAAATTAAATTATTATTAATTACATATTTTTAGTTTATCATATATGTTTTCTATTAATTTTTTTATCATATATAGGTCTTAGCTTTGTGTGAAGCATTAGGTTTTTTTAACTTGTGATAAACTATTGTTTGAGTGGGAGCTCTAGATGTAATAAAAAAAATTATTAAGAGAAAATGACATGAAGCATAAATATAAATATTTAAAATTTAAAATATAAATATTTTGAGTTGTGGAAGCTCAATATATAATATCTTGTGGATAAATATCAGTGGGTTGCTATATCAGGGGTTGTAACCTATAAGTATAAAGTGAGAAGATTAGTTTAAATCAGATTATATCTTTAATATTAAATTTTACAAATTTTATTGTGGAAAAAATTAAAAATATATATGGGAGAAGTTATGGAATTTTTATTAGAGAAAGTCTCTAGGGAAAAAATGATTTCTCTGAGAGAATTTAAATTAATTGATAATGAATGAAGGTGACTCTATAGTTAAACATTTGAATTATTTAAATACTATGGTAATTTTTTTAATAGTATATTAATATTATAAAATGGAATAATAATAAAATTTTAATACTTTGCCTTGTTATTTTCATGACTCTTTGAATAATTTAATTAAAACAATACTATTACTTCATTGACATTAAAATTTTAAGACATAATCTAATCCTTAGTATCAAAACAAATCAAGTGGAAATCTAATGTAAATTATAAAAAAATTAACCCTTGATTAAAATATTTAGTTCCTAATAAATAACTAAAATAATTTTCTAAAAGTCAAAGTCTAGAGGTAAATCTAATATTACTAAAAAAAATAAGATTAAATTGATTATAAATTGATTGATTATAAAGTCTAGAGGTAACTTCAAGCTCGCATGAATATGATTATAAATTGATTGACTTGAGTACCTATTTTTATATGACTCCTCATAGGGAGTGGTTTTATGAATAATTAAATATCAATTGAGGTGATGTATTCTTAAGAGACAAAACTGACCTATTAGATCATAGGTACATGGATACTTAGGTTGAGGTTTGAATATGGAAGGGATAAAATTCTTGTTTGTGTTATTAATATTCTAGCTTTGACTATAAACATAATATATATAAGTAAGTTGAATGATACCAATGTGTGGTAGTATTAAATAAATATAATTACATGATGGTTCATGGAACAATGGTGCTAGAAATAAAAGTCCATATAGGATCATTGTTCAAGAAAGATGAAATCATTGTAAGTGATGGATGCAATGGTTCTATGGTTCTTGAGGTGAACAATATTTCATATCTAGATTATATATCTCCTAAAATAAAGAGAATGACACAGAATCAAAGGATGGGACACATTAGAGAGAAATTCCTTTAATCATTAATTTATAAAGGTATGGATGAAGTAATATCTAACTACACATTGTAATTTTATTTTTATAAGCATTGTGTGTTTTTGAAGCTAAAATTGACTAAAGTTTCTAAATAGTACTATAATATCAAAAGGGATTTATATTTAGTGCATAGTGATGTGTTTGGACCTATCAAGGTTAAATCACTAGGGAAATCTCTATATTATGTTTACTTTATAGATGATATTTGAGAAAAAATATGGGTTTGTTATATCAATGATAAAAATGAGGTTTTTCAATAAGTTTAAAGAGTTTAATATTTTATTGAAAACCAAATAGAGGAGAAGATTAAGGTCTTGAAGAGAGATAATGGTGAACAATACTACTCATGATTTTGATTAGTTTTTCTAGGACCATGAAATAGAAAATGAAAAATAAAACTCAATACACACCATAATATAATGGATTTGTATAAATAAAAAATAGGACTATGATGGTTAATGTTAGAAGCATGATCATTGGTGTAGGATTGGAAATAAAGTTTTGGGGAGAAGCAGTGAGAATTATTTACTATTTGATTAGCATATCTTTCACATCAGCCTTGGTCGATAAAAATCTATATGAATATTAGACTGGTAAGACACCCTCTCTAAAACATATTAATTTCTTTTTGGGTTATAATATGTATATTCAAAAGAAAAAATAAATTAATTGGACTACAAAGTAACAAAGTGAGTATTTATTAGACATGATACTAGTGTCAAGGGATCTAACTTATGGAACCTTGAAACAAAGAAGACTAATTATAGTCATAATGTCCTCCTCAAAGAGGTAAAAGGGGTTATAAAACAAGGAAAACCAAAGTATGAACCTAAACATATTCATTTGAAGAATAATAGGAAGGGAAAGTGTTTAAACTAGAAGAAACTATAGAAGATGAAATAGATTATGAGTTGATAGGGGAAGACTCAGATGAAGTTGAGGATGAACTAGAATATGTATAACTAGAATCTCAAATCCTAAGAAGAAAATATTGGTAAAAAGGACACTTTATAAGTATATACCTCATAATTTTAGTTCTAAATTCCTTTTATCATTTTTATATGTTACTAATGAAGACCCCAAGAATATAAAGAAGGATTTTAACTCAAAATAAACAAAGTATTTAGACAAGGCTATGGAGGAAGAAAATGAGTCCTTAGATAAAAATTTGACATTAAATTACATCTTGGAATAAAAAATATTTGATGCAAATATTTATTTGAGAATAAGTATAATGAAATGGGAGAATGGATATGTATAAAGATCACTTTGTAGCAAAGGTATTCTCTAAGGTAGAGGCAATTGATTTTTGTGAGTTTTTTTTCTTTTGTTAAATTATGTTTATTTAAAATTTATTATTGATATTGATGTTGGTTTTTAATGAAAATAGAACAACTGGATGTAAAGACATATTCTCCACATGGTGTGATTGAGGACGAAATCTACATGATGCAAGAAAAAAATATTAAGATAAAGGGAAAGGTAGATTTGTTGTGTAGGGTAAAAAAATTATCTAAAGTATTGAATCAATCAACAATAATATGAACATAAAAATTTGAAAAATATGTGTTGGGACTTGGTCTCCAAGAATTAAAAAATACGATCCCTATGTTTCTTTTAAACATGAAGTTTAAAAATTTAATATCATAGTATTGTATGGGGGAGACAGTCCATTAGATGGTAATAATAAGTAACTGATCGACCATATTATCTCAATTATCATCTCAATTTTATATGAAGGATCTTAGTTCTAAAAAATATATTTTGGGCATGGAAATTAAAAGAGATTGGGTAAATAGTAAAACTATGGTTAAAACAAAATAAGTAAATTGGGATGAAACTACAATGGTTCAAGATGCACGAAATAAAGCCTACCATTAGTTCCTTTCCTATTGGTAAAAATTTATATATTAAAAAATGTTATAAAATAAAATAATAAATTGAGGATATGTCTCTAGTTCTATATGCTCATGTTGTTAGTATATTGATGTATGAAACAATATGTACTAGACCTAATATTAGTCAAGCAGTGGGATTAGTGAGTATATTAATATCAAATATATGATAATATAATTAAATTATAGTGAATAAGATATTCAGGTATTTATGTGGGATGTTAAACTATGAAATCTACTATCACGGTAATCCTAGTGAAAATAAAACCTTGAATCTACATGAATTTGTTTGATTAAGATTAGGTTATAGATATTGATTTCTAAAGATATACTAGTGGTTTGATTTTCAAATTGTTTGGTGGATCTATAAGTTAGATTATTAAAAGTTAGGATAATGTTGTGATATCCACGATAGAAGTTGAGTACATGGTAGATACTCAAGCAAACATAGGAGATGTTTGGATTCATATATTAAATTTCACTACTGGTTTTGTTCAAAAGGGTATAATGATAGATTTTGAATCTCAAAGTGAATTTTATCTAGAAAGGAGCCCTAATTATTAATATAGATTGAAATAGATTGATTTCTAATACTATTTTATAATGGAAATGTTGGAGTAGAATAATATATTGGTAGATAAGGTGGACACATGTGAGAATAGTTCTTATTCATTGATGAACATTATAATTAATGATATTTTTTTTGATATAGAAAATCAATAGGAATAGTTAATGAAGGTATGGACATCTAGCCCCTATGAAAGTTATACAACAAGTGGGATATTGTTGTAAATGTTTTATATACTTTCCATGATTTACACTTTACTATAATGTAGTGTCAAAATGGGGCCTACTCACCTTCATCAGGATGGATGATATCCATAAACCTATCTAATTCTAGTCAATTTGAGGTTCAAAGGGGTGGGTACCCAAAATAGAGACTGAAGAAGTATCCCTAGAATTTCTTGTACCATATTTGTATTTATATTGTTAGTTTCAACCCATGGTTTTTGTACCCATGGTATTTTAATAAAAATTTGATGGTGACCTATTAATGTTCCTATATATACTCACACATACAATATGAGAAAATAAAAAAAAGGTAGTGCATTATTGTATTGTAAATGGTTGAGTTAATATAATAATTTATTGTGTTAGGTTTTATAACCCAAAAGTGTTTTCCTAGGTGAAATCATGTGTATTATGTAATATTTCATGTATTCCATTTCTCTTAGTTTTTAATCTTCTTTTTGTTAGTATTGCTTCCCTCATTCTAGTTTAAGATATATATTTTATGTTCATATTATTTGGATGGTTTCATTTTATTTGGTTATTCTATAACAACATAAGTCATTTTATTAATCAATTTAAGGAATAAAAAAATATATCTCATGTGCATTCATAGTATTAATGTTTAGAACATTATCATTCATACTATTATCATCAAAAGTATAAACATCATAAGCATCTACATTTAAAACATTTACATTTATGAAAAATTGAATTTATGTTATACTCCATATAGGTATCAACATGCATATCATGAACATATACATTTAATTTATGCGCCATACTAGCATCAACATGATTGTACACATCTAAGTTTAAATCCAATATTATCTAGTTCAATTTTATTAATGCTAACACATTTTTTTAAACATTTAAAATTACATAATCAAGACACCTCACATAAACACAACCAACCCATAATATTTTCATGTCAATGGCATTGTGATTTGGTCCAATATGGATGAATTTTAGTTTCCTTAAATTTTTATCTAAATAATTCTTACTATAACAATCACAATTATTGACTTCAATATTATTAAGAATAGATATGGAATTCATAGAATCATTTGTATCACCATAAACAAATACATCTAAAGTTTTATACAGATAAGGTACACAAAATAAAATAAATAGGTATATATATTTTAAATCACACAAGGATATGTGGCTAATGGTATCACAATAAAAAAGCACAACCCTATAAAAACCAAATCTGAAATGATAAAAACAAAAACCCATCAAGGAAATGAAAACATGAAACCTTAATGTTGGATATTTGTTATAAATAATTTTTTCAAAAAAAATTATTTATAGAGTGTACAATATTATAAATATTATACAACCACATAAAATCAAAATTGTAGGTAAATTTGACCTAAATATAGTAAATAATATTTTCATAGGATAAATAGGGCATGAATTGAAAATATCTTGAGAAATTCATAATTTAGAAGAGGTAAATATAGACATGTACCTAAATTATGGATTACCAATATTTTTATAAAAGGATTAGAATGTAAAAAATAAGGTTATGAAACAATGAAAAATAGAGTCTAAAAATATAAATAATGATTTATGAAATTCACTAAAATTAGAAAATAAAATAACATCAACACTGCAATTAAAAGACTTTTATAGTGATAGTCCTCCTAAAATTAGTCAACATGTTCTATAATGGTAGGTTAGGTAAGATGGATCTAAAATTTTATGAAACCATTTGTCATCAAATGCCTATAAACCTCTCTTTGATAATAAATTTTTGGAGTTGTAAAAAATATTCATCTTTTGATTGAGATTAAGTCCACACATAGAAGACATAAAATATTGATGTTTAATCTGAGTGGATTCCCTCAATCAATCATATACATGTCTTTATGCATTTTTTAAAGTTTATAAATTAACACTTATTCATGTCATCAAGCAATCATTAAATATGATAATATCATCTCTTATCCCTATGATATGTTATGAAATATGAAATTATGGTGATGTGTGTTTGTGTGTGTGTGTGTGTGTGTGTGTGTGTGTGTGTGTGTGTGAGAGAGAGAGAGAGAGAGAGAGAGAGAGAGAGAGAGAGAGAGAGAGAGAGAGAGAGAGAGAGAGAGAGAGAGAGAGAGAGAGAGAGAGAGAGAGAGAGAGAGAGAGAGAGAGAGAGAGAGAGAGAGAGAGAGAGAGAGAGAGAGAGAGAGAGAATAACCTTAATGTAATAATTATATTTTGGATGGCATGGTTTGTTAATTGAAGTAAAAACATATTTCAAAGGTCAATTATGGCTATGGTTAAGACATTTTGGTAGACTTTATTATATTGTTTATAATTTCAAAATTATAAAACTCTTATGAATAATTTTATCACCATTTTTAAAAGTGAGTAAAAAAAAAACATGCTCTTCCTTATATGTGGTTTTAATAACTAAAAAACATAATAAAAAAATAATTCTCAAACCTGATGTTTATTTTATTTCTAGCATTGTATGTGATGTAGGTGGAACTAAATCTATGGGGATTGAGCTAGAGATATTGCCCCATTTTTAGTGAAATTTCCTAGCATATTGAGGGTCTAACTAAGTCAAAATTTAATGTCGATCCAACATGTCACCCACAGGATTAATGTTAGTCTATCTAAAACATATGTGATGGTTTCTCAAATTGTCTAGTCATATATGCAAGCTATTGATGGAAGTGAAGCTCTGTTATTTGAAATATTGGGACAAGAGGTTGGAAATGAAGGCACATCTAATTTATAAAATAGTTTCCTTGTGATTGAAAGGTATGGATTTTTATTTCTTTTGTTCTAAACACTAAGATTAGTTGTTTGGATGCACATAGTTTGTCTTGAAATAAATAAATATAATGATATTTTAATTAAAATCATTTGTTAAAAGATAATTTCTAAAAACAATGTGCATTTTGGTTTTCTTATGATGATAATAATGTTCCATTGCCTGAGCCACCTCAAAATATTCTTAAAGTAAATACAAAATTTCATCCTAATTAAATTGGTCTACTTAAAACTTATATTACATCCTAGAGCCTAAAATACCTACTTCTTCTAGTAGAAAATGTGTGAACATCCCCATAACACAACCTACGGAGGTTAGAATGCCAAAAAAGGTTAAGTTAGAGGTAGATGATTCTAAAGGGGCCCTAGCCTATTTGATTGAAATTCCCAATACTTCTATGGAGTATAGTAAGTACTTGGATAATAATTTTACCCCTTTGATAGATTTAGTTTTTGATGTAGACTCTAATTAAATCCTTGTGTTGAGATTTTTGTTGATACTTGGTAATTATTAAATACTATCATGCTAAGTTTTAGTATGTTGATATTTTTTTTATATTTTTGACATATACATGGAAGTATTTTATTTCCTATAGAATAATATGTTTGAATTGTTTACTGAATAGTTATGGAAATCCACATGGATTTTAATGTTTTAGTAATTAATTTTATTTTAATATAATAAATTTTTAAATTTATTTATTCATATTATATATTGTTTTAAACTTGTCAAAATAAATAAATAAATGTATGTAACATGATAAAGATTCAAGATGAGCTTGAGGGAGAGTTTAAAATTAGTATTTCTTTTGTAGTTATCTTTCATGTCAAAAAAATATCATTCTCGAAACTCTTTCTATGCAGTACATATGGTAAGATCAAGTGCAATACTTAGGTATAAATTTAGTAGAAAACTCTATAAGTATCTCAAAGGAATACTATAAGACTGACCATTAAATTATGATATTTGGAATTGCATTATGATTATTTTAGTTTCTCTTAGTTAAAATGAAGGTTATATTTTATTTTATTTTCATTTACATTTATGTTTATTTTTCCTCTCTTGATTGATTTTATCTCATTTATCTTTCCTTATTTTGAGATATATAAATTTAAAAGAGATATCAATAGATTGATAATTTTTTTTGATAGAATCAAAAATATTTCCTTCACAAGATTGGTTATTTTATAGGTTTTACTCTATTTGATACATTAGATTATATTATTTGAAATCTGGTTTACATATACATATATTTGATAAAAAATATATTTAATTAGTGCATCGATCATTATATAACTTGTAGATTATTCCTACAACTTATAAAAACCCTTATACACATCTTAGAAACATTTGTTGCTTTCTAGAATCACTATTATTTTACAACCATAAAAATAAAGATCCAAGGTACATCAAAACACTATCTAAGAAATTTTATCATATCTTTATAAATTTATGTTGGCCCATATTTATATATTTTGAAAGTGAGTTTTGGTTTGGTTCAAGCTTTAATTTATACATTTATAGATTGTGCAAATTTACATTTTGCCTCCAATGTCTTCAAGAGAAATTAAGGATTTCAAGATACATACCTTTGCCACTTATTAAAGTTACATCCATTGATAACACTTATTGGGTGTGTATACATGGTTACACTATTTTGAATTGAAGTTTGTCAGCCTAATTTTTTTTCCATTCATAAAATGAAAGAAATTTCAACTTCTCAAAACCATTCTAAACTAGTGTTGACCATTTTTAACCCTAGTTCAAAAGGTTAACACCTATAACAAATACTTTACTTCTCATGTCTTATCATCTTATTCATTATCCCATTCCATGATTTATGAGGTCTTAAATATTATTTATAATGTTTTATTTGCATATTTTAAGGTTAATTTCCAAATGTTAAGGTAATGGTTTGTCTTTGTATTATACTAAGCTAAACACGTCATGGTGTTTAGGAGCTTGGTCAAAAGGTGTCATAGATTATTACATGTCCCTCAAAGGAATCTCATGCCTTCATTATACTTTTTGAACATTTCATGATTTTTTGGAGAAACTAAGGTTTATTTTCAAACTTTAAGGTAAATTTTATGGAAGGGAAAATTCTTATAACCAAATTCCACATGTGTCAAAGCCAACCAAGGAGAAATGTCTATATATGCACATTTTCCAAGGTTCATGAGGGAATCATCCAACTACATACATGTTATAATATATCAGTTTAATAGGTTTAGTCTCCAAAAAGGAAAGTTTTAAACACTTCTACGGACCAAGAAGACTCACTTTCAGGTGAAAACATTTTAGAGGTGTCTCTTTAGCTTAATGTCTACTAATTTATCTATGTTGTCTATGATGAAAATTATATTATTACATATTTTTATCATGTGTCTACTGATCAAGTTGAGATGTTATGATTTTAATATTTATGCATGGATATCTTTTTTTTTGTTTTGCTTTAGAAATCCTATAGGTCTTTTTAAGAGATAGAAAAATATGAAAATGAGAAGGGGAGTGTAATGGGACAAAATAATCCTAATTAACCCTTTTATGATTGAATTTTTTCCTACATATCCATATAATTTGAATAAGGAATCAAGCCACATGTAGTTCTACCACCTAAAGTGGATGTGAAATTGTGTTCCTTGACTACATGTATGGAACTATAAATATGGATTTAATATTTGAAAATGATAGCTATTGACCTGATTTAAGATTATTTATACTTATCTTGTTAATGATCTTAAATTTGGAAAGAATAATGCATATTTTATCAATATGAAATAGTGTGTAATTTCTCAATAGATAATGTCAAGCTAGGAATAATGGATTACTTTTGATTTTGTATTTATAGCTAAAAATATTGATAATTTCATTTAGTTGACCATATGAAATGCATTTGAACACCCAAATATATATTTTTAAATTTAGAAACTATAGATTAATTGGAAGTGGATGAGGTGATGATAGTTGGGAAGGTTAATGGTATTGGACATGTCTTCCTAGTGCAGACCTATCCCTAAAAATCAAGGATAGGCATAATATCTATAATAAAATGATTAATCTAGATCCAATCCACTTTATACCTATTTTAGATCCAAAACTATGTTAGAATCATAACCAATTGAGTATCATATGTTCATTATCATTGCATTATCTAGAATAGTTGTACTTTCCATTTTTAGCATATCTTAGCATAGTAAATTTAGTATATGTTCTATATGAGTTTCATAATCAATTAGAATAATTTATAGATATTATAATACCCTTGTTCCATAGGATATATCCACCCCTTTAACCCTATATTTCCATTAATCTATATTTTAGGGTTAAACATTTTGTGAACCCAACCTTTGATCTACAAAACCCTAGATATTAATGTAGGGTTTATTGAGTCTTTATTTTTTATTTGTATTTTTCATTTAACAATATTTAATAGGTTGAAAATCATATTTATTTATTTTATCAACATACTCAAAAAGGATGCATGTATAGATCATTTTATGCTACAAATTATAATTGTAGCAATAGTCTTGTATTGCATGACACTAATGCAAGGTATCATCCAAATAAATAAGAAAATTCATCAATATAATTATAGGGTTTTAAAGTGGAAAAAACACTTAATCTCTCTTCAAAATTACTTTTTTTTATACTATAGATCATGTATTTAGATGCCAACACACATGCTCTCAACCTTTTATTTCACCTAGATATTATTCCAATGATGATTACCATTCCACACCCATTATTTTTCCATGATATATATTGCATTTTGTGGTCAATTTTATCTATAATTAAAAAGCTAAAGGTGTTCAACCTGATCTAGTATTTTTTAGTATACAAAATTTGTCTTATTAATGAAAGATTGTGATCAAATCTAAGGGATATTACCTTATTAAAAAATTAAGTAACACACATTCTAAGATTTCCATCCTGTAACTTCTATGTCAAACTACTATCTATAAGTATATATTATATGAAACATTACATGAAACCCAAGATCCAAGTGGTATTGAGCCAACTTATTTTGCAGATATCTTGCAAAATCTCAAAATTAATGCAAATATAGTCACCTTTGATCCAACTGATTTACCATCTAAAGATGATATTGACCAAGAGTTATATTTGTTCATAAAAGTAACTATGCATAATAAGTGTATAAAAAGGGTGCTCATTGGTAATGGATTGAGATTAAACATTTGAATCATGTATTTCCTAAACACCATGGGTATTAGTAAAAACTTTATGCAAACATTAGTGATACATATCAAGGGATTTGATATTTCACATATCCCTCTGATTGGCCAAATAACTTTGGATTTAATATTGGGTCCAAAAAAGATTCCTGCCACATTTCAAGTAATATCTCAATCATTACATTACAATTTAATTTTGGGTAGACATTGGATACACATAATATAGTCTATCCCCTCTACTTTAAATTGATGTGTATAATTAATACAATGTGAGACTTTATTAACAATTCCTATCAATGATGATCCCTTCAAATTATGTTTGAAATGTTACATTCTGATGTAGAGAGCATTCCTAAAATAGTACCACCTACATAATGTATTCCTCTTGAAAATATCATAACTTATGAAGTGAGTGAGTCAAGTACAATGGATCCATTCTATCCAAATATAAATAAGTTAAAAAACATTGAAATACACATAGATTTACCTGAAGAAATAGAAACCAATACCAAAAGAGTCAACGATACAAAAATCTTAAGTACATCCAATATTTGAGCATCCTTTATTTTTAAACATTAATTAAAAAAGATGTCCATGTTTTAGATTATTATGACAATGGTGACGATCTATCTAATCATATGATATATGAGGCATTGAAAACATTTAATTTGGATCCACTTGAGCCTATTTCACATAGCCTATTCAAACATACAAGTCTAAGTACATATAATCTAAACTCACATATAGACAATACACAACCAAAAAAAGATAAGGGCAAAGAAAATATGGGAGATAAACATGTAAATGCTAGTTATTCCATACACACCTCTTGGATTCACAAATTAAGTACACCATACAAGGTTCAAATTTAGATATATCATGTAAATAATGTGTAAGTCTCTCATAAAACTCAACAAAAGACTTTATAGATCAAAATAAACTAGGATACTATAGATATAATACTTTCCATGTTACTTGCATATAACATGATATCTTTACCTTCTGAAAAACAAAGACTGAGTAGTAAAATTGTTCCTATAAGGGTTTCCATATTATAACTATCATCATAAAAATGGCAATCATACAAGTCATTGATAGACATTGAAAAAAATTAATATATAAATATAGTAGTGAGGATCACATACAAATTGTTCCTGAGAATATAAAAATATTTCAAAAGATTCAAATGAAAGGCATGAAGATCTAATTATTAATGCTAATATTGATGGGATTTACAATTATAATCTCAGGTTTGATAGGAAAAATTGGGATATGATGTGTAGCACTACTTTTTTTCAATATTTAGGACACGATACAACTGAATTAACAAACTCTTTACTGGTGCCATATCTCCTAGGTTCATATACCTACTAGTAGCATGTAGAACATAGGTGTTCCTCATGATCATATGGATACTAAATAGGGAGCCACATTTGAAACTCAAATTTTGAAAACATTAGTTTTTTGATTACAAAGAAATAATATACATTATGGTTAGGAATAGGAATATTTGATTACATCATGATGGATATGACACATTTCCCCACTGACTACTTCCAAAATAATTTTAAAAAGAAACATCAAAGATGTGGCCATGTGTATTTATAAAAAGTAATTAAAAATTCCTAAAGTGACCCTAAACCTTTTAGTGATGAGGATTTCCTCAATTAGTGCTCTTAACAAATTCTAAAAATAGCAAAAAAATTGAAAAACATCAAACTCCCAAAAATATGTTCAACCTTTACATATCCTATTAGGTCCTTGGAATATATGATGTTAGTTCCATGTTAGTGGATAAAATATCATTTATTTAGATATACACATGTGTTTCACACATCTTTTGAGTGTTATACAAGAACACACATGTACACAATCCATGCAATTTTAGATGTTGTGTTTTCCTTGTACTTAAGTTACTAGGATATTAGGTGATTCCACCTCTATGATTGTGATACATCTAGGTTATATCATTATATGATCACGTTACATTGTCATGTTTGAGCATGTATATGTACTTATGAATGGATTTATCCATGATTATATCTTCCACATTGTACTTGATATCCTATGTACTTAACATTATTTTATAAAACAATTAACCAAGTACTAGTATGATATGCTTATGATGGTTGATTATGATTTCATCTATGAGCTTCCTTGAGTGTCTTGCCTTGATATTTTATTTCTTGTTTGACTATTTGAATATGCTCCATTTTTATGGCCCCAATGTATTTTTTTCTTCTTTGACATTTGAATATGTCATTTATTTTTCTATGTTGGCATTTAAATATGTCATTATTCTTATTTTGAAAATTTGAGTAAGTCATGTCCCTACAATTATGAAGAATTTGAACATGACCATTTCTTTTGGTCTCATTAGAACTTTTACCTCTTGATTAGATTTTTGAGTGATATTGTGTGTTTTCTTGATTAATTTTTGAGGTTTTAATATTATTATATATATGTTACCATCATATACATCACATGCATATTAGGACTTGGTGTGATCATAATCTTTATGCTTAAATTATATATCTACCTAGACATGTCTCCTCTATAAGATACATGGTACATTTACAATTTACATGGTTATATTATCCTTTCAAGGTAATTTAACTACCAATTTATAATTTCCCTCACATAAAAATAAGGGAATACTAGTTGGGGCATGCCATAGAGGTATGAATTCCATAGTGCTTCACAAATTCAGATTGTAGTGGGAGTATGCTTTAGAAACATGATATCCACATTTGTCACAGTTTCAAATTTGGTGGGGAAATCTTTTGGAAACATGTTATCTACATTTATTTAGTATGAGACATACCCATATTATAGTGGGGATATGTTTTATAAACATGTTGTCTACATTAACACTTATATTAATTTTAATATTTATCCACATTGGCACTTACACCAATTATTAGATTCAGATTGTAGTGGGTGAATGTGTTGGAAACATGTTCTCCACACTTACACTACTTTTTAGTTTCAAATTATAGTGGAGGTATTTTTTGGTTATATGATTCAGAGACACATTTTTGGTAACATTATTTACATTGGTGTTATTTTTATACATTTTTTTAGCATGAGACATATCTATGGTTCATATTATATTAAATGTGCACCTAATATTTCAAAATCAGATTAGTTTCATATTCTAAACATTCTAATAGAGTGTGATCACCTAATAGGTTAGAATTTTTTAAACTACACTGAGCCAATCTATTATATTATTATATTCAAATTTTAGTATGGATGAGGTGATTAAATCACTCAATCTTGCCAATTTTATAGGTTTTACTTGAATAAATCATCTGGCCTCATTAGATTTATAGTGTGAGTTGACTAGGTTCACTCACACTCACTAGGTTATAAATATGATTGGGTTGCACAATTGATATAATTTAACTATTGGGGAAAAATAATATTTTATCCAAGGTTTGGGCATGTGTCCTCCAAAATATGTCCATGTTTTTAGATATATTCAATTTATAGATTTATATTTGTCTTAAAATTAGTTTCAATCATTCAGAATGATACATATTTCAAATTAAATTATCAAAAAGGCAATATGGTTACATGGATGCATATGTGTACTCCTAAAACTTAATTTATTTTAATTTTATATTATATGCATTGATTAAATATTGTAACATGCTCTTAGTTTTAGGCCAGTTTCTAACAAAACACTAAATTTTGACTTAGGCAAAGATAAGGTTTATTATGCATACCTAGGTATGGATTTATTACCTTTTAAAATAACAATTTAATTAATATATTAAAGGGGAAAATGTATAAAATATTTGTAAATTATTTAACCCCTTAGTATTATACACTTGAAAAATATATATCATGGATGTACCTTCAACTTTTAGACCTTTCCCACTGCCAAAAGGCTTACATACACTATCTCTCTATGCTTAACTTTTTATTTTTGAGTCTAACCAATATCATTAGGATGACCTAGGCCTTATATATTTCCCAGAATTCTATAAACTTGCTTATCTTTTATATTTTCAAGTTTTACATCTTCACCTTTTTTCTAACTACTTGGACATGTGTGTCCTCATAACATGCGTATGTTGATGCAAGTGTCTAGAGCCCTACATCCATCCTATTTGAAAATGAAACATATTCCTATGGTCAGCCTAAGTTATTTCAATGTGAGATATAATACAAAGGGATATGTATAAATGTATGTATGTATCTATACATATATACATATATACATACTTACATGCATACATACATATAAGATCAACCCTTATTCATTCCTCACCTATTATAAACCTATAAATACATAGCAACTCACAAGGATTAATAAAAACACTCAATCAAGAACTCAAGTGAGCAAAGATTCTTTATTTTATCCTATTTCCATATCAATCATAGGGAAATAACATATACAAGTATTAAATACCAAAAAATTATCCCAATATCTTTGTTTGCCAAGTTACAAGCTAGGTCACTATTATAATTTCTTATCACACATTTCATGATTCACACACAATACAACATGTAGTGGAGATATACATAAGTCTTAGGCCCTTTTCATAGTGCTGGCTATGTAAGTAGTGATCATTTATAGAGAGGTATTTTGGGAAATAGTATACCATGTGCCCACTAATCCATTCTTTTCATAGCCTTTATGAAAATGAATAACTAGGTTTTTACAATTTGATTAGAGTGATAATCTGTGTCCCAAATATGAATGTGCCAAAAGAAATATGACACAAAACTTAGAAGCATATAGGTGGTTGCTTTTAGGTTTAACAAGTATATAATAATATTAACCTGTGTGGGTTAAATCACATAAGTGAGTCCCATTTGGAGGCCAAATCCATCCAAATCCAAAAAAAGGGGGTTTGAATTAACACGCTTCATTTGAACCCACACATGTACTTTTTGAAGGGAGTTCAAATGAAGGATCTCAAATGTTTATTTTATTCATTTAATTAATTTAAATAAAGTGGTCAATGAAATGATTTATTTTGATGGGGTTAGAATGAAGGGGGTTAAAACAATAGGGGTTCAAATGAACCCCCTTTGTTCTATCCCCCTTCATTCTAACCTCATGTGGCATCAAATCCTCACCCATTCAAGTGGGAAGCTACATTTAGCCTAAAATTACCACTTTGGATGCCACATATTAGGATGAAAAAATAAAATAAAAACATGTGGTTCTACATATAAATAGGTATTTTTATGAGCTCTCTAATAATATGATTTTTTATAAATTTTAATAATATTTAATATTTATTTTCATTTATCTAGTAAAATATACTTATTTATAAAATGAAGTACCATATGTTTGAGGCACTAGGAAAAATAAGAGACTATGGCCAAAAAAATCAAAAATATCACTTTACTCAACTTTAATGTCTTTGTTCTAATGGTAAAAAATAGTCTATTTTGACATATATATAAAAAAATATCATGAGGAGAAGTCATTAGCATTTATATTCCATTCCTTGATCATTACAATTTAATTTTTTTAAAAAAATTATCAAAAAATTATAAAAAAATAATGTTGCACTACATCCACTTTTGTAAGACTTCTTTGTAAGAAATCTTAAGAAAGTATTATGTTTTCATAAAATTATGAGGAGAAATCAAGTACTCAACAAAATGTTTTGCACATAAAAAATACACACTATGTATTTAGGTATTAAAAGATTTTTTTTTTTAAATCTTTTTAAAAGAATAATAAATGCAATCTACATTAAAATGTAACATTTCATTAGTTTACACCATCTTCATATTTTATACGGTTAAGTCACTATTGTCTATACAAATTTAGAAATGTTCATATTTTCATTTTTTGTTGTCCCCTTTGTACCAAAAATTGGGACAAATTGTTATGCTTCAATCCACATTTGAGATAAATAGTAGTATCGGTATAACTATCCTAGGCTAATACATGTGTCCACTACTACAAAGGCCAACTTTCATAATCAGGTGATTGATACAGAATCCATATCCTATCTACTTTTTGTTTGTTTGACATCTAAAACTATGTTATCATAAAAAAAATTTAAGTGTCTTATGTTCATTATCATTACAATATATAGCATAGCCATACTTTATATTTTTAGCATATCTCAACATAATAAATTTACTATATTTTCTATTTGAGTTTCACAAACAATTGACCTGCTTTAGATATAGTCTACTATCCTTGCACCCTACACTATATCTACCCCTTTAACCCTAGATTCTCCTTAATGTATATTTTAAGGTTAAATAGTGTCGTTGTGACAAAAATTAAAAGCTATTATTTTTTCCCACAACAAAACATTCATTTTGCTTATTTAATATGAAACTAATGGGATATTTTTTTGAATGCACATGAAACCCTTATAAGGTGGGTTAAGCATGATTGAGTTTATATATATGAATTTAGAAGGAATATTGTATATGTGGAAGTTTTATTTTTGCTTTTATTTTTCAATACATTTTACGGTGTTTTTTGTTTTGGTGTATAGTTTTATTTGGCATTATGTTATAGAGGATAAATGATTTTTGGTTACTATTAAATGTGTTGGTCATTATAATGCAATAATTTTAATTATTATAGATTATATTGGGAATTTATAAAGGGTTTTAGATATTTTTTGTTTTGATAGGTCAATGTGCATAGATTAGAGGTTAGGCATGTAGTCATTGTTAGGGCATTATGTGGTTGTCTTTGTGGTTATGAGGGAAAGGCTAGGTTTATGAGGCTCAGAGGTATAAAAATATTTTTCTTAATATTATTAAAGATGAGAGTCGAAATTGAAAAAGGTTTTAGATACTTTTTTGGGGTGGATGGTTACCAAATGGAAGATATGGAAAGTTGATATGTGAATAAATTTAATTAATGACTTGCTTTTTCAGAAACTAAAACATTCAATCTGATTATTTAGTGGGACATTGAAAGATTGTTAAAAATTTGTGGTTATATTTTTGTTTTTTGTTGTTTTTAATTCATTATTTTGGATCATGTAGTCATTTTTAGGTATTTTTTGTATAAAGGTTTAAATATTAAAAATTATTTTGAGGTTTATGGTTTTTTTTTGTACAGTGAAATATTCATTTTTTAGTCTACTTATTTAGGGAGAAAGTGAAGGTTTGAAATTAAGTTGCTCATATTGATAATTTCATTTTTTGTTGTTTTGTTTTCATTTACATTTATGTTTCTTTTTATTCTCTTGGTTGCTTTCATATCATTTATTTTTCCCTGTTTTGAGCTATAGAGATATAAAATAGATATCAATAGATTGATAAACATTTTAATAGACTCAAAAATATTTAATTCAAGAGATTACTTATTTTATAAGCTTTACTTTGTTGGATAGATTAAATTTTTATTTGAAATCTAATTTACATATACATATAGTGCATCGATAATTAAAATGCCTGTAGATTATTCCTAGAACGTATAAAAATCCTTATGCACATCTTAGAAACATTTTTTACTTCCTAGAATCACTATAATTCTATAACCATAAAAATAAAGATCCAAGGTACATCAAAATAGTCTCTAAGAAATTGTAACATGTCCTTATAAATTTATGCTGGCCCATATTTCTATGTTTTTAAAGTGAATTGTGGTTTAGTTCAATCTTTAATTTATAAATTATAGATTGTTTAGATTTAGATTTTGTCTATGATATCATTTTGAAAATAATATTTTTGAATTTTATTTTTTAGTGTTTTTTGAATAAATATGCTGGTTTGATTACATTTTTTAAGGTGCAAACTTTAAAAATGCCAATGAAAATTTTTAATTAAGAAGTGAAATAGTGATTTCATCCTTGATGGGAGTGCTTTGCATTGGTGATTCATAAATTCCACATTGAATGGTTTTTTATCTATAAAATGTTTAATCCTAGTTCGAGTGTTAATCAAAGGGAAAGATATTGTCATCATATTTTTATAAACATCAAAAAGAACAAGCTTCAACAATAAATATTGGTTTAAAAAATCAACTAGAACCCAACATTCTTTATCATGATCAAGATCATGTTTAATAAGTTTACGATCACTTTAAATAAGTGGATGCAAGTAATAATGCCAATGACCATGACATAGTTGATTTAAGACAATATAATTCTAAAATTATTGATAATTCAACCTCACAAGTAGTTCATGAAGTTTGTAACTTCTCCAAAAAAAGGAAGTCATGTGAATGGTAAATTTCAAAGAGTTTTAAAACTCAATGGGTTTTTAAATATCCTTTTATTGAAACTATTTTTAAAGAAGATACTAACAAGACACCATAATAGTGTAGATGTAAGATATGTAGTTGGAAACTAGGGAGGAATAAACACTTACAACTTAAACTATATATCTTAGCGAAGCATGTAGGGAAAGTGTATAAAAACAAAATTATAAAAAATGAGGAAAAAATAGTGATATGGTGGAGAAAAAAATAAGAGTATCTTCATAATAGGTATATGATTGACTATGATGAATACCTAATAAAACAACAAAAGCTTCATACAAGTGGAAGAACCATTGGAGCTTTATTTGGAAACAATATGGTAATCAACCAACTATCAAAGACTGTACAACTTTTTTTTTCACATTTTAAATAAAGTTTGAAAAGTGATTGATTATATATTATATGAGGACATGCTATAATTTATTGATGTCTCAAATTTTATAAATACTCATTGGTCAGCTACTAGTGGTTGGGAATGGGCTAACTATCTTGCTCAAGTATAAAAAGAGGATCTTCAAGAGAAAATAAGGATTTAAAGATACATACCTTTGTCACTTATGAAATTTACATCCATTGATAACACTTCTTGGGTGCGTATACATGTTTACACTATTTTGAATGAAGTTTATCAGCCTCATTTCCTTGCCATTCACAAAATGAAAGAAAATGCAACTTCTCAAAACTTTTTTAAACTAGTGTTGACCATTTTGAGCCCTAGGTCAAAATGTCAACACATATAAAAAAATATTTTCTGTCTTATGTCTTATCACCTTGTTCATTAGCATATTCCATGCTTTATGAGGTCTTAAATAGTATTTATAATGTTTTATTAGCATATCTTAAGGTTAATTTGAAAAGTTTAAGGTAATGGTTTATCTTTGTATTATAGTAAGCAAGACATGTCATGGTGTGAAGGAGACTTGTAAAAAGGTGTAATAGATTATAGGTATCACTAAAATTAATCTCATGCCTTCATTAGACTTTATGAACATTTCACAATTTTTTGGAGAATCTAAGGTTTATTTGAAAACTTTAAGGTAAAGTTTATAGAAGGGAAAATGCATATAAAAAAATATACATGTGTTAAAGATAACCAAGTAAAAATGTATGTATAATAAAACTTTACAAGGTTATTGAGGTAGTTATCCAATTGAATACATGTCAGAATATATCAGTTTTGTAAGTTTAGCCTCCAAAAATGATAATTTTAAGCACTTGTACAGACTAAGAAGACTCAATTTCTATGAAAACATTTCATAGGTGTCTCTTTAGATTATAAAATTCAAATCAATCCTTTTATTATAGGTATGGCCTAGAGAATTAAAAAATTTCTTCCTTTCCTCAATCACTCCCTTGGCAAGATAGTAAGGGTCAACTTCATATGATTAGTACATAAAAAGGAGAGAGAATCATGATTTGATATTTTTTATAAAGTATGGGGTCGTAATGAGATTTAAATCCATGGCCATAGTGGTCAAATTGGTGGCCTCTCCTTTATGAACAATGGCTAAGACTCTAAGAAGGTCTAAAACTACCTATAAACCCCATAGGCAGATGTTTTTAAAGACATTCATGTAGTTTGAAGCTTGTTGAAGAATGAATAAGTTTTTATGATGTATTTATATATATATACACAATTATACCATGGATTTTTATAATTGGTTTGTACGTGTGAGCTTCTATGGTCTCAAGAAGAGCCTTTGTGAGAAATATGTCACAAGTTGCATTTAAAGTATTAGAGGAGTTGATAGATGTTAATGCATAAAATTGAAATTTTTATTTATTCACCACTATTACATGACAATAAATGATATCTAACTTTACTGGTCAATCTATACCAGTCCTCCAAGTGGCACTCATGTTCCATGTTTTAAGATTGTGATTTGATGCAAATCTACAAGATTGTTGCAAAAGGGTTTTGCCTTGTATTGTCAGATGTACATGTGGATAAATATATCATAATATAGGTGATGAATCAATGTATATATTATATTAGATCCAAATAGAGATTAAACTTGCATCATAGAAGGCCTAAGGCATAAAAATGCAGACCTACAGGTCTGTAGACTTCTAGGTCTACATTTTTCATGAAAAGTGTTTTGTAATGTGTATCAAAATTGGTTCTTAAAGGCATGGATCATGAATAAAATATTTTTTTTCAACACTTACATTGTGTTTAATATTATTATAGAAGGTATTTCTTCAAATTTAATGCCTAAGATACCTCAATAAAACCTATCGATAAAATTGGTAAGATTTAAATAGTTTGAGGCCTCAAGTCAATGTGGAATATATCTAAAATATAGATTTGAAATAAATAAGTTAAAATTATATTTATTTAGATATAATATATTCTCTAATAGTAATCTTATTGGATAATCAAGTGTATTGAACAAGTAAAGGACTCAAACAGACCTACATGTAGGACATGAGAGAGAACATGTATGGTCAAGAGGTTATAGAGTGATAATATATTTTTAAGAGGATAAGTTGAATGTGTAAGATCCTTAAATGAATTTAAATATCTTTCAAAATTTAAAAACCTATTTTGGAAGGCTAAATTTCAAATACTTATATTCAAAGGATTTTCACTCACCACCTACAACCATATACTAAACAGTTGTAAGAGGGAAAGTGTATGTTTGTGAAGATGTGAGGAATTGAAAAGTTACATAGCATAAAATAAAAGTTATAAAATCTCAAATTTGTGATTAAAATCATTAAGATGCTCATTTAATTATAGATGGAAGTCCTAAACTCAAAATTTAATCAAAATACTATTGACCACTTACATAATTATTTAAGCAGCGCATTTTGGTCTCAAGCTTGAAAAGAAGATGTAGTGATCATAGTGGGTTGGAATTTATATATATGGACATATTTATAGGATTTAATTATGGTTAAATATACTAAAATTAAAATCATAAAAAGAGTTGACCAACTAAGAATGATGTGAACCCTGCATACACTTAGCCAAGTAATCTTATAGCCCTACCTATCTAAAATGAAAGATGTCTATTTGTTTTAAGAGAGAAGAGGTTCAAAGGAAAAGGATTAAATTTAAAATGGTTCCCTTGTGATATCATGACCTATACATAGTCATCAGAGTCAATAAAAATTATGACACGGCTTATAGGTCTTTTTAGGTTTGTTAAGCCTAAGACCACATACGTAGACCTATATGTATAATCATGAGAAAGGTGATTTTTTGAGGGTAAAGTGAGAACCTAAAGTAATTTAGAGCTTAAAAACTATGGTAAATACATTATAAGGTCATTCATAGGTAGATAAAGACAAGAAAGTGGCCATTTAGGCCCATAATACCTTCTCAAGCTCTTTAAGCGCATGACTGTAGTTGAACATAGACTTTCTCTTGCTTGATGTGAGTCTAACCTAGAGCATGATAAAAATGGTTTTTATGGATGGTTAATGATTCCCCACACTTAAATATCCTAGAATTAGTTTTTTTTTAGGTATTTAACATTTATTAACAAATTTTAAGAATGTAAACCACTCACCAACATCATAATAGGGACCCAAGGAACACCTTCTTGTGCAGAAAACTATATAGATAGATTGGATGGGAACCTAAGAACCATGGGATAATTGAATAAGATTATGCACTTTAAATTAATGACATTAGTTTAGGAGTTGAGGCCCTAGCGTTTATGAACAATCATTCAAAACTCAAACTACCTTAAACCCTCATAAATTCCTAATAGTTACCCGATGGAAGAAAAGACCTTTAAATTATTTCCCATCGATTGGTTTTACCTTGTAATGACTTGGGTTACCTTACCAGGTCTCATGATAATCTTGTCAAGAAATGTTTGGCACATGCAAGGTATAGGTGATAAGGAATTAGCCTAAAATGCATGGTTGTAGGCTCTTTTGTGAAGATACAAGGTATATAATGGTCTAAAAACCAAGTAAATAGGATTTAAAAGTCTATGTAGAGGTATCATAGTCATCTCAAAAGTATTTTAGGTCTCTCAAGGTGATTTAAAAGACATTTAATTCACTAGGCTAGGTTAAAAGGTTAGAAATGTACCATTTTGCTAGCCAAAGAGCCTATATACGGATGTACAAACCACCTCAAGAGACCTCTATTCAGTGGATTGAGTTGTATTAAGTTATTTTAGACCTTAATATATAATTTTAAATCACTATAACATGGAAGCTTCTTGGAATAACAATCCAACTACCTCACATGAATGAATAAGTACCTAAAGTAGGGTTTTGGTCATTTCATGGTTCACATATCTGTACAGGGTCTCAAAATATAAAATTTAGCATGGAGAATGGTCATTTTATGGTTAAATTCAATCAAGTTATTTTCATACTTATCAAACATGTGCAAGGTCATTTTTATCAGAAACTCAATTTCTAAGCTCAGAAGCCCATTGAGGCTTAGTTGGAAAGATAAAAGGAGTGAATAAGTATACGTTGACTCAGATTTGGGTTATAAAATTTGGCATGGATATGTAATGCGATAATTTATACTCAAAAATATCTTTATTTTTTCAATATCATCTATACATTCTTCCACATAATAAACTTTACATGATTTCAAGGTTATAAGGAATTAAAGGCTAGTGAGAACTTTAGGTGAAAGATGAGGTTTAGGTGAGTGTTTGATGAATTAAAAGGGATTGATTCAGGTCTGATATTATTAATAGATACCATCCATGGAGAAATATTAATTTCGTGTGGGTGAAATCAAGAATTGACACTTGTAAGCAAGGATAGGCATAATAAGATAAATTGGTTTTTAGGATGCCTAAGAGGTGTAATCATCATTATAATGTCAGTTTGAGGAGATTATAAACTAATGAAAGGTGTAAAAAATTATGGGAATAAGGTGAATTGGAATGAATTTATTATGAAGAGTTCCACTTGTCCATTTTCTATTCAAGAAGAGGGAAATTTTGTAAGAGAAAATAAACATGTCAAACAAGAAGGAAACTCCCACGCCACTTGGAAGAGGAAAGCATCTAAAGGAAATTAACAATTATCTTTGGAGACCTAATAAATTTGTTTTCCAATGAAATTATTGATAGTAACTCCTTATAGACACGTGTCAAATCCCTCTCCTTCACCCTTCTCTCTTCTTCTCTCTCATTTATCTATAAACTAAGCCTTGGTTGTCTATGTATTCAACCTCCGCCTTTGTATGATGAATCCTTACCCATTTTAAAGACATTGATAAATGATAAATTATAATTTTTACCTCCTCCCTTGATTGACTTCAATGTGTGTGCATGACTAAATCATCTCATCAAGTTTTTACCTTAGATTGCTTGATATGTTGTCCTTTTATAGAATTCATATTTAGTTTGAAAGCTTGTTTGGAGGTCTTGTGAAGTGTCTAAGTGAGGTGTGAAGGTTGTGTGAATTTTATATTTGTTAGTGTCATTTTATGACCTCTTGATTAGTCTTCATAGCCCAAACATATTGCACCACCTCCATAATGAATTTTTGATGTAGAGAGGTAGATTAGGAGTAGTGTTTGGTCAGGTTAGTCTCATGGTTGATGTGGACATATAACTTATTGGTAGGGTTTAACTTATTTGGTACATCACCTCCATTAAAATAGGTTTTATCTCTATTTTCCTAACAAGTTGATAGATTCAGTCCACCTAAATGAATGAGCCTAAGTGATATATCAAGGGGAATTATCCCTATAACCTAGAGATTCAATCCACCTAAAGGTCACCCACATCCTAGGATTATCTACATGTTATCTCAAATTTGGAAGGCTTGAAATACCTTCCAAGGGTGAAAATTTTGGATATAACAACTTGTCAAGTAAAAATTGAAAAAGCTTGGTGGCATGGATAGTTTCTTAATTGAAATTTGAAAGAAAGATTATTTATGTAATAGTAGAGGGAGCATTAGCTATGCAAGGTCAAATACATGGTCTTTGAGAAAGGATACAAACTTATTTTACACCATATATTATTTTTACTTATCACATGGAACATAAAATGAATTTGAAATTCAAAACTATGAACAAGTTTACATTAGTCTCAAAATTTGAAGATCTTATTCGTGATATTCATTCATACTTTTTTATAGGTCAAAAAATATTTTTACAATTTCAAAATTTTGGTGAAGGTTTAATTCAAATAAAAATCTACTTAAGGATGTTGAGACATGATAGATTTCCCCATGTGGACATGTACATAGAGCATATAAAAAATATCAATCATTGATGGGGTTAATGAAAGAACATCACATAATAGAAAAAATCCAAATATTATTTTTTGGTTAAGTGATATAGAGACATTATTGACCTTATTTGGATTTTTACCCATGTTGGATAAAATGAACTTAATGATAAAGAAAGATTAAGAAAGAACAATGTATATTTAGGAATATTCCATGTTGAGAACATTATTATGCCTTACCCTTGATAATGTTTATTTAACACAAAAATCATTTACATGGAAAAAGTTGATAAGTTAGAAATTAATGACAAATATTTAACATAGTAGTAAATATTTATAGTTTAATGAAGATATATGTTTATGTGCACAAGTGTGAGGATATAAAATAACCCTACACACTTTTGACATAATTGGTATATCTAATAGAATTAAATAAGTTCTTATTATAAGGGATCAATTCCTTGAGATTTTATCATCTATATGGTCCACCTTGAAGGAAATTTTAAAATGTATCTCTTTAGATAGTAGAGATCATTTTTTGTGAGATGAACTACTAAACTCCATGGCTGTGGTGTGCTTTTAATATTGGAAAAATGTTAGCTCATCATATTTTTAGAAGAAAATAAAAACCTTGCTCAGAACTTCTACAAGATTTTAAAATTGAATGGAGATAAAATTGAAGACATTTTATATTTTCCAAAGTTAATGGAATAATCTGGTCGATTTGCCATAATAATTTTGGAATAAGTTCAAGTTTTGGACAATGCTTTCTAAGACATTTTTATCACTAGACTATAGACTACCTTAGGTTTGAGTGAAATACTACATGATGGTATATCAAAATATATTTTAATTTTTCTAATTTATTCCAAATAATTATTTTGGGGTTAATGGAAGATGAGATAATTTTTAGTGCATTTTCATTTTTAAAGTCAATGTTAAGAAACAAGCTTGACAAGAATTTTGAGACTTTATTGAGCTATATACAACTAGATATAATGCCCTTGATTTTAAATTTGATATATTTCTATAAATTTGGCAGAATACATATAAAATAATAGGATTGACTAATAATTTTTCAAACCCACTACACTCAAATAGTTCTGTAGTACCAAATCCAAGTCCAACAAATTTTTAAGTGAACACAAATAAGAATTATCAAGAACAAAATGAATAAAATTGGCATGTTGAAATTTTAAATTTAGACATATAAAATATGAGGTTGATCAAGGAAGGACATCAAATTTTGTGACCCCCAATAATTTTCATGGATTCATGTAGCTAGACTGTAGTTTGATAATTAATACTAGGTGACTCTAAATTTGATGGAATAACTCTAATAATTGATTAGAAAAATGTCCATTTTATGTTTTGTTTGATTAAGAGAACATGTCTATAATAGTTGCAAACTCTACTGTATACATTCATAAGTATATTGTGGTGTTTCTTTGTTATTTTATACCAAGAACTTGTATTTTTATGTTCTATTTTATTAAGAGAACATCTCTGTAGTAGTTGTAAACTATATTATACATATTCATAAGTATATTGTGTTATTCCCTTGTTATTTTATACCAAACTTTATTGAGGTATCTATAGTGTAATGAACTATATGTATCTAGGTTGGACCAACAAATTCATTTCTACCAATAGCTTGCATAAATGACTATAAAATTTGAGAAAATTGTCACATATGTATTCAATCAACTTCCATTAATCCCACAAGTGAAATATTGGATGAACATTAAATTTTTTCTTGTCCCTTCAATATTTTGGTGTCAATTCACTAAAATATCAATCAATATATTAAACTTGATCCATGTTCCATTAATTCAACTTGCATTGCATTTAATGATATAAATAAAATATATAGTAGGTTTGAGAATTTGGGGATGTGAAGTTGTTTGTGTCATTAACTATTTTAACACTGCATAGGATTTTAAGCCTTAAAGACATTAATTTACACTTAAAAATTTATAATTATAGTTTTATTTATTTATTATTATGTTTTTAAGTCATTAAAACCATATATAAGGAAGAGCATGTTTGTTTTACTCAGTTTTATAAATGTGTTAAGGACCACTAATGAAGTATGACACAATAAACATACGCTGATAATTATATTTTGATTCATTTTTTTTTAATTGAAATAAAAAAATATTTGAAAATCCATTATTGATTATGGATAGGGTTAATAATTTTTTTGAGATGATATTATATAATTTATAATTTTAAAACTATGAAAATGTTTTGATTTTTTTCAGTTATGTAATCTTCACTTTTCACAATTGTATTTCCCTATGGCCCCATAGTTAGTTTATACTCTATACTCTATTTTTTGTCAAATTTTTGTTATACTATATTTATTATACTATCTGGTTGGTCTTTTGAGAGACTTATAGAGGTTTGTACTCAATTTCTTCTAAGTACTACACATGATCTTACCTATGTACTTCACAAAAAGAGTCCAAGAGAACCATATTTTTGGGACATAAAGGATAACACTTTTTTTAATTCATTTCAACCTCTCCTTTGGGTTCATTTTGAAAATTGATCATGTTAAATACATTTATTTACTTATTTTTTCAAGGCTAAAACATGATCCACTAGATGGAAGACTTTGTGACTTGCTCTGGCATCCTTCATTGTTATTTTATATAGCCCTAATAAATAAGATACAAATGAATTGAATATAAGGCTCACATTTTGAAAACATAACTAGACATAAAAAATATAGAGAGGTTTTCATATTGTATTTTGTTATTAATTATTTAAGGTAATAATTATATTTTGGTTGACATGGTTTGTTAACTAAAATAAGAAAATATTTGAAAGGCTATTATTAAATATGGATATGGTTAAGACGTTTTGTCATACCTTTTTATATAGTTTATAATTTTAAAACTATGAAAATGTTCTGAATATTTTTTATCAGTTATGTAATCCTCACATTTCATATTTGGCTTTCCCTATGGCCCCATAGTTGGTTTATACTCTATAATATTATTTTTTTGTCACAATTTTTTTTATACTTAGTTTATTATATTATATGTTTGTTATTTTGAAATACTTATAGAGGTTTTTACTCAGTTTATACTAAGTCATATGGCCATTAAATTTGATCCTTAAAAATAATGACAAATTTAATCATTAAAATGAAGGAACCGTAAATAAGATCTTGACTTTAGACTTCTCATCCTCTAACCTCTTTCTCCATTTGGTTTTATAATTAACATAAATTAGGTTTTATAAAATAAACATACATAAGTGATTCAAATTTATTAAAATTCTATAACCATGAAACCTTATAACCTAAATTTATATAACTTCATTTCTATTAAAGTTTTATTCCTTTATGGTTGTGGGAATCACAAAGTAAATAGAAGTTGCAAGAGGAGGCCAAGGAGGAGTCTAAGAAGCCAACACTGAAGTAAAATCCAAGTAAAAAACATAATTCCTACATATATGTTAATGTTATCACACTTTTAATTAATTATGCCTATCTTTTAAGGGATTTGAACTAATGTCATATTATTTTTTCATCAAACTTTGCTCATGGTGTGAAAACACTTTTTATATCTTATATCAAAACCCTTAATATTAGACACAATTTGGTTATCATGTAGGATTATTTGTTTAGTAACAATATCAATAACACCTAAAAGAAAATTATGAATGTGTGTATGGGAATTGATGTGGTGATGATGTTTTTTAAGAGTCCCATACACCTACTTAGTGTTTAGGTTTGGGATGGGTCTATATAAATTATTATTCATGTTATCTCTCATATCCTCCTTGCTTGTATTTATTCATTCGTGAAAGTATTATAAATGGTTGGACTGTCCCCAATTTCATAGGGCAAAGTAAAATCCATATTTTAAAAAAACATAGGATATGTGCTAATCATAATTGATATTACACCTCAATAATATTTGTTCGATGAATGTGTTTGGGTAAGGGGGTTTAACTATGGATTTTTTGAGGACCCAATACCTATTGGATTCTTTAGTTGGTTGGTTGGTGAGGTGGGAATTATCTTGTATGAGTTTGAATCTAATGAGGCCAAGGACTCGATATCTAATCTACATTACAAAATACAATTATTATGATATTTCAAACATTTCTAATCCCAAAGCTAAGATATGGATAGTCTCTCTAGTAACTAGCCTCTCCAGTAGGGAATATTTATTGTTTTCCACCATGTGATCCTAAATCTTAGCATCCCTATAAATGGTAAAATCCCAATAGTTTCTTCTTTATATGACTATTAAGAGGGATTGGTTCATTCAATTTTAACAGCTCAAAAGTACCCCAACTAATATTACACCATTAAATTTTCCTCATTTTGTGTCCTTTTTTTCATTTATTTTATGTGTAAATAAATTTACATTGTATTAATTAAAAAAAATTCTTAAATAAGAAAATGAGTTTGACTTGAATTTTTTTTGCTAAGTCATCTAATTTTCTAATATGTTAAATCTATAACTAAATATTATATATGAGATGCAGTAATTTTTTTTGGATTATTTATATGTAATGTAAATTACAAAAAAAAAAAGTCACATATGCAATGATGCAGAAGTGGAAGTACCTAATTGTAATATCCAAACTATTATTACACTCTTAGCTTTTCATTTTCTATGCTGGCCTATTTTTTCATCTTATTACAAATTTGAATAAATTTACACTGCACCAATAAAGTTATTCCATTTAAATAGGAAATTAATTTTTTATTAGAAAATTTCATCTAGTCATTTATTGATTTCTAACTTGTAAAATGTATACTCATAATTATATCCAAGTTGGAGTGATTAATTATTTGGATTATTACTCTATACATTTATTTGCAAAAAAAGAATCATATAATGATGTATAAGTAATTAAAATTAAAAAAATCAAATATATAATGATGTAGAAGTAGTGAATTAAATTCATCTTATTTATGCATAGCATTACTTTGGAAACTTTTCCATTTTATCAAATGAAAATAGAGCATGGATTTTAGAAAATGATTAACCATAATATAAGATATTCGTGTATTTGATCATTTCACAAAATGACATAAATTATCATGGAAGAAAACTAAACAAAGTGCATCATTATCTTTTTTGGTTATCTTTTCAAAATAATCAATAACAACATCTTCATAAATCATTTTCATAGCACTTGAAAAAACTTTTGATCTTCTTAAATACTTTTTAAGTTTAGGTGAGTTGAAAAGTATAGAAAGCAATATCAACCCATTATTTTTTATCCTGAGATTAGAAAACCCCAAGGTATATGTATCAAAAAATGTGGAGTTGAAACAAACTTATGATATGATGAAATAAAAGTGACTAACAATTGTTTCAATAATCCCTATAAACTATGTACCACCACAATAAATGTAAGTGTCAGCATAATCAATAGTACTAATAAAAATACATCATTTCCATGTCTTTAAAAATACAACCCAAATATTATAGATAGTAATAAGTAAGCACTAGATCATAAAAAGTTTATAAGAGAATAAATTATCAAAAACAATCATGCCTATGATTTTAAAAAACTGATGGCAAAGCTTCTCAACAAGACCATACATTTTATATTCATGTCATTGAGAAGAATAAGAAAAATAGTAATAGTCAAAAAGATCAGTTAAAAACTCTTAACTCAATCTAAAGGAAAACCACTGGCATCATAAACTACTTTAATAAGCTCTATTTGTTTACATTGACAGTAACTATATGGGACATGGCACATTAGAAATTGATGTCTAAGAATGAATTTAAATAATTAAAGAGAATTTCTACAATACAAATTTATGTCACTTTGTGAATAAAAAGTATAGATGGGACATGGTATGACCTTATTTATTGATTTGAATATGATGTTTAATTCATCAGATATTTATAAGTTTTTAGAAAGAGTTAATAGAATTCGTTAGTAAATTTATACATACATGGTGATTTTGACAAAGATTAGAAAATGGAATTATCATTGAACTCTATAATTCACCATGATTTTATACTAAGTCTAGGGTTCCATTATTAAAATTATCTTTGATCTTGATCTTGTAAGCAACCCTTTAAGTTGTGTTATCTGGGTATTATTCAATATTAGAAGTTGCTCTTTTTTAATTAATATTTATGCATTTAATGATGTGACAGAAAGGGTGGATAATTGGAAATGGATTATTGATGAGTTTTAAACATTAACACTGGGTTATTTTTGGGGAACAATATGATCCAAAATCCCACTAAAAAACTTGGCCACCTCCCTATGTAGTGGAAAACTAAAGAGCCAAAAGCATGGTTGTAAGGAGATAAATTTAAGTTTTATGACCCCAATTTTAAACAATACCCATGAATTCCATATGAAACATGTGGAAAAATATCTAATTTGTATTTGACATAATTTTAAATAGGCTTGATTGAGATATGATATCCACACAAATGCATTTTTATTTTGACAAATGTTTATTTGTTGTTGGTGAAAACATTTCTAGACTTTGTACTTTATAATCACCTACCCATTCACTTTCACATAAATTGGAAATTTTAGTGTCCAAATGTTAATAAAATGGATTTTATTCTCAATATTACACTTTTTAATCATGGGACAACGTTGTCACATGTCTAGTGAGTCTAGACCCTGGTACAGAGGCCTATAACAAATTTAGGGTCAATTTAATGGTGGTTAGATGCTCTCATACACACTAATATATTTATTCAAATATATGGGCATCATTTAGTGCACATTTTTGGTGACTCATACTCCACAACCAACTTATAATTGAGATATGTCCTAGCTTTTTTACAACAGGTTCCCTTCCATGTGACTTTTAACATGAAAGTATGGGTCCTTTGTCAACATATTCATATTATAGATACCTAAAATGCATGATGTGTGTAGAAAAAATCCAAGATACATTGGTTTAAATTAAGAAAAAAATTATCCAAAGGGTTTTAAATAATGTTAAAGTCTAACCATGAAACTCAAAAAATCAAATCCACTAAGTAAGTTGACCAAAGGATAATTCAGGATCATATAATGGAGAAAGATATTTTTATCCATTATGTATAAGTGTTCAAAGCTTAGGAACCTTCCCATGATTTAAATCACACACTTTATCAATGCCTTGTAGTGTTCCCTTACAATCTCTCTCAATCCCAAAAAAAATATTGTGATAGTCCTCTCTCCATTGAAGATTTATATGAATTTTTTATGCAAATGGGAAATGATAAATCTATAGGTTGTGATGTATTTTATTGAAAATTACACCAATTTTTTAGGATGTTGTAGGATAAAACCTCTTCCAAGTGTATTTTATAGATTTTAAATCTAAGTTCCTCATAAAATTAATTAATAAATAGCATATCAAGTTCATAACTAAGATGGGAGACCTAGAGATGATCTGCAACTAGTATCCTATCACCTTGCTCAACATTTCATATTAAATAATATCTAAATCCCTTGCATTATGCATTTTACACCTCCTTCTATGCACTATTAGCATTGAATGAAATCAATTTATTAAAAATAAAAATATTCGTAATAACATTATAGTTGTTTGGGAAGGCATGGATTGGGATCATAAGTATAATCAACAAGTTTTTCCATTAATATAGACTTTGATAGATCCTATGAACATATTAAATGACCCTTCATCTTTGATATGTTAACAATCTTAGGATTTGGTATTAATTTTAATCAATTGGTTCATTTTTTGTTTGCATATATACTTGTTTTTAAATGGTGTGAGTTTTTTCAATTTAGGTTATTCCAATACATTATATCAACATTGCATGTGCTTGTTACTGATGGTTTTATGTGCCTTTTATCAATTGTTAAATTGAAATGTCTTGCTAATAGTATTTAGTTTCCCTCAGATGAACCTACTTAGTTACTTAATGATCATTTTTATGATGATGCCTTTATCACTTTGATGACAGATGAGTCAGTATCATAATTATATGTATTGTCTTAATACTTTTTTCCTAGATTATGAGTCAAGTATTCAACAGTGAAAGAGTCAATGTTTAATACAATCCTTTCTATTTTTGCCTCTTTGATTTGAAACTTATTATTATAAATTGATCCAAGATGGTGAGGTGTTTAAAATTTTTGGGATCCATGATGATTTCAAATTGACCCCTTCACATTTATAATATAGTTTTATTGGTCCAATTGAAAAATAAATATATTAATTATATCACTAAACCACTTTTTCTATGTATGAAGTTTCAAATTTATTTATTTCACCCATGTGTAATACTCTTATTTTTGGGTACCTTCTAATATTTCCTACCGGAAGTTAAAGAATCTCTTTAGAAATTTACTCTAATTTAGCTCTTCCCATGGGAAGGGTTTCCATAGGGTAGTTT
Organism: Torreya grandis; assembly: GCA_037957365.1. Classification (NCBI taxonomy): domain Eukaryota; kingdom Viridiplantae; phylum Streptophyta; class Pinopsida; order Cupressales; family Taxaceae; genus Torreya; species Torreya grandis. The sequence continues at coordinate 33,838 of JARHVA010011023.1, forward strand.
CAAAACATTATTTCCTCCCAAAAGATGATGGGGAATTAGGTTTATTAGATAGTTATCACAAAGGGAATTTTTTGTGGATCAAATCAATCATCAATTCTATTGAAGAAATAGAAGATTGGAAAGCCATGTTTCACAATTCCATTTCTAAAATGTCTTGAAATGGCTGATCTACATGGAAATGGTTGTGTTTTCAAAATATCCTCATCCTTCAGGATATTGTCAAAAAAATTGGGTCTTTTGTTTCTAAAAGTATATGGACAGAATGGGAAAAGATAAAATTATAATTGATTTAGAATGTTAATGGTTTTATGGATGGTATCTCTATTAATCAAGATTATTTATGGTGATCACCTATTATCAATTTTTATGTAGTCCCGTTTGCTAAAGTTCCATGGGTGCATGCCCTCACTCAAATTATCTATAAATGGTATGCATTCTATGAAAGACATTTTTTTAATAAATGAACTCACTCTTTACTTTTCTTGTTTGAAAGTCAAGATTACATTTTTTAAACAAAAATGACAAAATATATGATGAATACATTATTTATTATATTCTCAAAGATATGATGCATAATATTTCAGGCACCTCTTCTCACCTATGGTGGAAAGATTGGAAATAATATATTGAGATCATTTATAGAAGTATACTATAAATAAGGGATATGAATGATCATCATGTCAATTTCCTATGGTTGAAAATCTCAATGCTTGGTGAGATATCCATTATTCAATCACCACATGGAGGAAATGGTTTCAAGTAGTTTGAAATACTATTCTTGTACCTAAGTTCCCACATTGTCTAATGCCTTCTATATCTTGGTGTCCCTCTTTGTCATCATCATAGTTAATTAGGATTTGTTGAATGTAAATGCATATTTTTTTAGAATTCAAATACCCTTATAAATAGTTTTTATTATTTTTAATTCATAATTTAAAATATAGATTTAATTCATCACTAAATAATTATACATAATTTTTTTAATAACGAGTAGAATGTGTGGTACCTTATATTTATAAAAATAATTATTTATGTCCTCTTAATGAAATAAAACCATATATTAAATTATGAAAGAAAAATAATGTCAAATATTAACCTGAAATATAGGAGGTATGAGTGCATGTCATGTCATAACTACACTAGGCATAAAAGATACACAGGAATAAAATAAACAAAAACTATCTAGAATAAGAAAAAAATTACATCAAGAGACTAAGTAACCATAATAAAATTTATAGAGGTAGGAAGATATTTATCAAAAATATTGATTGGCCTTTGGGTATTTGAATCAATAATTTTGACTTTTATAAAATTCAAAATGTGAAGGGAAAATTAAAAAATCATTCTTGACATCCATAACCACTTAGATCATATGGCTTCAAATAGTCTAAAATACTATTCGTGAACCTAAGTTTGCACATTTTTCTTGTTAATTTCTATATTAGGGTCTCCTCTTCATCATCACCTTATTAAATTAGGAATTATTAAATGCAAATATACATTTTGAGTAAATTTAGAGACCCTTATGCATTTTTTTAATTTTCTATGAACACACAAAATCCTTGGGATTGGAATCACGATTTCCATAGAACCTTCAAATTGGAGTCATTTATTTGATAGAATATCCTACTAGAATATTAACCCATGATCCTCAAAACTTGCATTGAAATTTTCCATACTTTAAGAGTGGAATTTATTTTTTCTATTTGTGAAGAATATTTTTTTAAAATTTTTTTGTTAAGTCTTCTATGCATGTTCATTTATATTCTTAGAACAAACTAATTGTTATCTCAAATGTGTTTATGTAGATACAAGTGCAAGAAAATAAAAGTGGATTTTGAGTTCTTCCATCTTCATATGTTTTGGGATTATTGTGGTAATGCACCATGTACTGTCACTCATGTTTCACCCTCCCCATATTATAGGAAGGCTACTCTAAGGGGGAGGTGCACTACCATAACCATTCATGTTGTCATTCTCACATTTTTCTTAGGTGGTCTCCACCATACTACAACTCACCTCTACCTATTTAATGTTTTGGGTGCATACCTCCTCCACCTCTTTCCTCTGATAAGTGTGGGAATTAAAATACATTGATGTCAACACCTAAGACAAATAAGTCCCTTCGTATGGCCTTGGAAATTTTACCTACTCCTAAAAAGGTGGGAATTATTCTTAGAAGCAAAATCATTGAGATGTGGGGTGAATCAGTGTTTAAAAAAATCATTTCAATTATACTTTAATAGTCCTTGAATCATGAAAGCAATATAGTGATATAACAATGCATAAATAACCATTCATATGAGCATAACACAAGAAAACACATATATGAGTGGGAAAACCTCAAGGGGAATAAATTACACTAGGATATATATAAATGGAATACATTATTATAAAAAAATATAAAATTTTATTAATCACAAACTCAAATTGGAACACCAATCCCAATAAAGTCACGCACCCACTTGACTAGGCTATAGTAAGCACCTACTTGCAAGGAAGCACCAACTCCCTAAGTGACTCAACTCCAATTCAACCACTTCATCAATTTAACACATTTAATATTTTATTATGGTATATAAATAATTTCAATATCTCCTTATACTAATCCATGCAATATTTTATTCACTTGTTTTTAATAAATACAAATAGGCCTAAACTGCCTTGTATATAACTAGTCTCATCGTCACACACCACATGGTCAGCTACATACCTTCAAAATTTTAGGTCAGACATATAATAGGTATTATAAAATATTTTGAACATTATTAACATGTAAGTTTGACCCCTTTTGGTCTGCCACAACTCAATTAGGATTCATTTCTCTTTTAGGTCTCATGGAGACCTAATTGCATTAGGTCTATCCTCTTACCACCAAAAATTGATCTTCTTGGACCTAGATGGAATTTGTCAAAAATAAAAAAATATTCAATCACTTATCCAATTAAACACATTGACCTCCTCCATGCTTGATTAGACGTATATCCTTAATTTTTACCATGAAAGCTCCTTTAGGACAAATTGCCCTCTTAGGCTTCTGAACCTCAAAAGTCTATCTTACAAAAATGAATCCTAAATGCTCTTAAGAAACTAAAATTTTACAAATGAAGCATGTATTAAAATTATTTATAACCCTAGGTTCATCACCAAATTATTATAACACCTTCACTCAGGAGATAAAGTCTCAATAACATCTTTGCAACTTGCTTACTCAGAACTGTCAATTTACCCCAAGAACCAACCATGATGAATTAGACATCCAACACACGTGTAGACACATGTCATGACACCTGATACAAAAGGGTTATATGATATCTCCATACCATTCTTATATAGAAAAGGCATATGTTTTAATTCTGAATATCAGTCTTATAGACCAATTTCTTGACCTTATATCACACAGTGTCATTGTCTTATCTGAATCAGATAGGTCATTTTATGAGCAATTTTTTCACTACATACACTAACCTTCAAATATTATCAAAGCATTATAATTAATTATAAGTCTTAAATACATTATTTATGCACATTTTTGTACCAATCTATCATGCATAAACCCTTATATCTATCACTTTATCTCTGTCTGAGTTTTAAACTATATGCACCATTATGTCTATCTATAATTGGCTAGTTTGGATAACCAAATTAGGAAATTTGAAGGATATAACCTATCCATAAATAATCATGGAAATGTAAAATGATTCTCTATCTTCTTTTACCATCCATTTTCTTTTATTGACCAATACAACTTCTGATATCTACAAAAACTTCTTGATAAATTAGGCTATATCTATGCATTTTCTCTCTCATCTAACTAACCACCAGCACCTAGAGGTACCTCAGAGACTTTAATAGATTTTATAGGCATTTTAATCCATTCTAAGCTGATTTAAATAAGTTTTTTCACATCGACTCCTTATTAAGGTTTTAAGGAGGTTTAACAAAGGTTTTGTTATTAATGATTGTTCATAAAGGAATTCCACTTGAATATAAAACTAATGCCTAGAGATATTAGATAGTACCCTTAACCATATCTCCTTATTATCTCAAACTCTCATGCAGAGGTTACATGTGCCAATGAATGTCTATAAGTGCTTTTCAGGTTTGAGACCTTATTCTATGAGATCAAAAAGGCCTAAAATAGTGATTCATGCACTTTTCCTTCAAGTCTTGACCTCAAACCATGTGTTCATTCCTAAAACAACTCATATCACCTTTGTCCATGCTCATATGTGCATGTTTACCTTGAAATATTATTTGCATACCTCATCAGGCTAGACATGGTCTAAGAGAGGTATAGGTGAAGACATAGACTGAATGTCCTACCCCTATAGACTTACCCTAAAACTATCATGAAATCTTCAATGCCTTCCATAGATTCTCAACCTATGCCATACAACCTTCAAATTCCTATTTTTACTCATTTTCATGCACACACCTTTCTATGTCATGACTAGGCTTGCTATGCACTTTGATATCAATGACATATACCTTCATGCAAACATAAGACATTAGTTTCCTTCAAATTTTCTCTTTGTATTTCTCTCATGATAATATCCTTCCATGACAACAGTCTTCTATTCCTCTTGTCACATCACATACTATCAACTATCCTTAGTATCCTTTGACATAAACCTTAATAAGATGCACCTATGACATCAATGAAAATAGTCAACAATCTCCCCCTTTGTCATTGATGAAAACCATTATCATTAACTTATCTTAATAAGATATTTTCCCCTCATTCTAGCTTTTTCCCCCTTTGATGTAAATGACAAAGAGATCCCTGCAACTTCTTGGATCACACCTATTGCAGCCAAAACACTCAATACACATGATTATGAGTTTATGAAACATAATAGAAACATCATCCCATATCTCCATGCATACCTTCTTGGCACAAATCACCTAATCTTGGTGATAATGAAGCACTTAGTTATCTCTACCTAAGCACTTTACTTCCTTAATGACTTCTAGGAGTAGAAATTATACCTAATTCTTGTCTTAGCTATTCAAATGTTGCCTTCAAAAGTGGCTTGGTCAATTTTTTTGTAATCTAATCCTTTATAGAAACATATTCAAGTTTTACACTTTGTTTACTTACCTACTCTCATAGAAAATGATACTTGATGGGAATGTGCTTAGTTCATGAGTACTTGACATGATTATTTTAGATGCTTATGGCACTTATATTGTCAAAATAGATAGGGATAGGACTATCATAATCTACCTTATAGTGTTTTAAGGTCTATGTCATCTATAAGACTTGAGTACAGAATGAAGTTGTTTTAATGTATTCATTTTCATAAGTAGATAATGCCATAGATGGTTGCTTCTCACTTGTCCATGATACTAGGCATGCTCCTAAGAAGGAAGTTCCTCCTCTAGTGTTCTTCCTATCATCTAGACTCCCTACCCAATCTACATATATGTAGGGTATCAGTTTAAACTCCTTAATCTTTGGATACCGCAACCCAAATTCCATAGTCCCCTTGAGATTCCTAAGTATCCTTTTGATTGCTTGAAGATGATTTTCCTTTGGGTCTACTTGAAATGTTTGCATAAGACCTAATGCTCGCATGATTTCAAGTCTAAAGGTAGTAGTTTATAGTAAAATTCAAATCATTAACCTATTTGATGTTTAATTAACCTTTGGATGTCCATCTTCCTTGTTTAATGTATAGCCTATGATAATAGGTGTGTTAACTACCTTGCAATCTTCCCTCTCAAATTTCTTCAACATCTCTCTTATGTACTTATCTTTTGAAATGAATATACCTCTTTCTAATTAATTGATTTGGAACCCAATAAATAATAATAGTTCTCCCAAAATGGATATTTCAAACTCTTTCATCACATCTTCAAAGGCCTTAATTATATTCTCATTGTTTTCACCAAATATGATGTCATCCATATAGACAATTACTATCAACTGATGGTCATATTTTGTCTTTATGTATAGATTAATATCTTCAACTCCTATTTTTAATCCTTGGTCTAATAGATAACTATCTAATCTGGCATGTCATCATCTAGGATCTTACTCTAGACCATAAAGAGCCCTTTTTAATCCACAAACCTATTCCCTATTACCTGATAATGAAAACCATTAGTTTTTTTTGTGTACACCTCCTCTTCCATGTTCCCGTTTAGAAAATATAACTTGACATCCTTCCGATACAACTTAAACCTTTTGAATCTTATATATGCTAGAAACAATCTAATAGCCTCCAATCTAGATACTAGATCAATGGTCTCCACAAAATATACCCTTTCTACTTGATCATACCCATTACATACCAGTATAGCCTTGTTCTTAGTGACTTCTCCATATTCATTCAACTTGTTCCTAAACAACCATTTTGTGCTAATGAGATTCTTACCTTTAAGCCTATGAACTAGTTACCAAGTCTCATTCTTTTCTATTTGGTCTAACTCCTCATTCATATCACCTATCCAAAATGTGTCTTTGGTTACTTATACAAGGTTTTTAGGTTTAATAGTGGATAATAGAAAAACATTATATTGATTTAGGTTACTTATCAATCTTCTCTTTGTTTACATGCATGTATCCTTAATGCCAATTATTTGTGATTCAAGATGGTCTCTCTGAATCTATCTTGAAGTACCTTTTGAATCTTATGTTTCCTCAATTTCTTATTCTTCCTTATCTATCTCTATTGGTTATTCTTCAATCTTGAATTGAAATTTATCTAATGTATCCTTTGACTAAGAGTGTGCCTTCTTACAACTTGTCTAATTAATATTCACATTAGTGTTTTCCACTATCTTCAGCAACCTCTTATCATAATATTTGTAGGATAAGTTTAATAATGAGTATCCAAATAATTTTCCTTCATTAGACCTAAAATAAAAATTACCTAAGTCTTCCTCATATCTTTTGATGAATCATTTGATTCCAAACACTTTGAAGTGTTTCACATTAGCAGGTCTATCTTTCCAAATTTCATAAGGTGTCTTATTTCCATTAGTCCTTATTTGTCCTCTATTAAAAATGTAGATTATGGTTATCACTATCTCTCTCTAGTATCCATCAGATAATCTTGATTCATTTAGCATAGTCCTTGTCATATCTTAAATTATTCTATTACTTCTTTCCACTAACACATTCTACTAAGGTGTCCTAGTTGGTGACAACTATCTTCTTACTCTATGGACCTCACAGAAGTAATCAGACTTACTATACCAAAACTCTCCTTTATCAAATCTTAAACACTTGATCTTCACATTATTTTCATTCTCAACTAGATCCTTGAATCCTTTGAACTTATCAAGAACATATGACTTTTCTTTCAAGAGTGCTACCCAAGTCAATCTTGTGTAGTCATCTATGAGTAACATGAAATAAGTATGTCCCTAAATGCTTTAGATTTTTATAGGTACATATAGATCAGTGTGCATCACATATAATGGTCTTGTAGTAAAATACTCCTTAGACTTGAACCTACTTCTAGTTATATTACCATGTTGACATGCCTTGAAAAGTGTGTTTGTAGGTTTGGTGATTTTAGGCATATTGTTCAAAAACTTCTTATAGCTTATCTTGATGAAATTATCAAATTTTAAGTTGCCTAACCTTCTATTCCATATCCAACATTCATCCATTTTGATTATAAATTGCCTATCCTTTTTTATTTCATTTAAGACATATAGATTATTCTTTGTCCTCTTAGCATTAGTAATTAGCCTTCCTAATTTACTTTCCTTATATCATGCCCTCTATCATGAAAATTTAGTGTGTTTCATTGATTGCACATTTCACTTACAATAATAAAGTTATGTTCCAATAATTCTAGATAAAACACATTATCTATGTTGGTCTTCCCTTTCTCCAAACTCAAGATACCCTTGCCAATAATACTAGCAGTAGTGTTATCTCCAAATCTCATTATCACTACAACATTCTTCTTCAATGAAATGAGCTTTCTCCTGTCCCCTATCATGTGGCATGAGAAACCACTATCTAGATACCATTTCATGCCTTTATCTTGGATGTGAAAGGTATTATAATCTAGCATAAATTATTCTCCTTTATTCTTCTGGTCCTCCTTCATTTTGTCCACATGGTCTAACTTCTTGATTTACTTCTTAGTGGTATTACTATATAACCTCTTATCTTGACTGATCTTCCTCATATGCCTCATCTTGAAATCTTTTTCAATATGTCCTATTTCATCACAATTATAACATAGAATTCTACTTCTACTAATGGAATGGACTTTCACCCTATTCTTCCATGAGGAATTGATTCAATCATAATGTCTACAATCCATATCTCTATGTCCATATTGATTGTATGAGAAAAAATAAACATTGAAAGGATTCACATACCTTGTCTATCTGATGTTGAATGATTTACCTCTACCTTTGTTGTTTCTTGAAGGATTCAAGTTTTTCTTGATTTGTTGATGATCAACTTGAGTCTCAGATTTGAGATTTTATGATTAGGTCTTTACTTTATCTATATAATTAATTATTGATAGTCCATTGTCCTTTAAGGTTTGACTCTCCTTATTTTCCTTTTTGTCTTCTTTGAACCCAAGACCTGTCTTATCATGTGGAGACATTTGACTATTCAAAATATCACCAAGGACATCAGTGCTCATTTCAAATTTTTGATGTGTCTTCAACTTGATTGTTGCTCGATCTAATTCTATCTTCAAGGACTCCATTTTTATTCCAAACTTGATGCATTATTCCTCCTTGGTCTTAAGACTTGTGGTGATAATATCAGTCTGAGTTTCCAACTATTTGATGATCTCCTCATGTTCATTGATGTTGTTACTTAGTCTCTCTTCAAAGAGATTTATTTATTCCTCATATCTCTTAACCAATGATCTCAATTTCTAATTATTCCTTATTTATAACTTCAAATCCTCTAGAGAACTTACCAATTCTACCTCAGGGTTCACTTTAGCCTCTTCTTCATCTTCTATAAGACTTTCCACTTTTGAATAACCTTCATTGTCTATTTCTATAGACATGAATGAGGTTTAATTGTTATGATGATCATTACTATCATCATCACTATCAGATGTACTTGTGTCACTTATATAAGAGGATATACTATCTTCTTTGATATATAAAATTCTCTTATTCTTGAATGACCCTTTCTTGCCTTCGTAGTTACTGAAATTATTTTTGTTCTTGTCAGGATTATAGAACTTATTATCATCACCATGATGTTCATCATGGTCTCCGTCATGCTCAATATTATCCTTGTTAGAACACTTAGATGCAAAGTGAAAAATATTACCATAGTTAAATTACTTGAATGGTAACTTGTCCTTGTCCTTACCTAATCCTTTCCTTAGTTTTCTAACAAACCTGGTTTCTATCTTATCATCATCAATGTCTATATCAACTTCATCATTGACATTTTTACCTTGTGACTTTTTCTCAGCTTTGAATGCAACTTCCTTATTGGAAGGTCTTCCATTACTTTTTCTCATTTCATAAGCAGTCAAGATGGCATGAATTATATCCATCTTTATTATGTTAAGATCTTTGATCTCCTCCATTACAAATATTTTTGATCAAACTTAGATGACAGGGATCTAAGTAGATTTTATATTAATATTGATTCTTCTAACTTATTTTATAGACCTTTGATGACATTTACCATTATATTCATGTAAAACGATATATTCTAAAACTTTAGTATGGCTAAGACACCTAATACATAGGTCCTCTTATTGGTTCACACAACTCTTTTAGGCTACTTATTTCACTGATTCCTAGTAATCCAAAGCTTTTCAGACTTAGCATTTTTAGATCTAGATAGCCCTTTTGAGCCCAAATATATCCCTCAGGTCCTTTTCCATCTCAATAGTGTCCCATTAGGATAGGAGTTTTGGAACCTATAGTGTCTTATTTTTGTCACTATTGTCCAAGTTGACTTTTGAATTCAATGATCAAATTATTCTAGTTCTTTATATTTTTCCTTGTTGGCCTCATGTGAATTCATTTAACCCCTGATCATTAGTTTCCATATAAAATACCATTCAAAGTCCATTTAGAAGGGTTGTCACTCTTTTTTAAGAGAGATGTAAGAATACAAGCAAGTACACTCAAGAACTTCATATTATTTACATACATCTTTCCAATGTTATTCAAATCCTACTCAAGTCATTGCACTAGTTCCTAGCCCACTGAAGGACATCCAATTTCACATTCTAGTTGCATTTATCATACATAAATTTCCCCAAGAAATTCAATGGGATAACTACATTAGCTTGATCCCTATTCAAAGTATTGCCATTTAGGCAACATTCCCACACACGGGGTGTGAAGTACATCCAATGTATCCTTTACATACTAACCCATTATCTCTCCTTCCCAAATTTATACACATGTTTAAGCACCATGAGATCCTAAGGGTTTTTAAAATTAAAATAGGCACAAAACAAGATCTACAATGTCCCAAACTATGAAATTTTAGTCACAGGGTAACACAGGGATTTCAAATAGAACCTAGAAAACTCTCAACATCAGGACAATAGCACTGGAATAGGACTATAACATTAGATAGTAGGGTGTCCTATTTTTTGTGTTCATATCAAATCAATAAATTAAGTTGAGAGGATTATTTATGATTGTTTCTCAGTCTTGCTCCTCTAGTATAAAACCTTATCTCAGTCTAGATCAACTAGAGTAAGCTAAGTTCTAATCTCTCTCACTTCTTACTATATTTAGAAAAGGTAAAAATACAATCTATTTACATAGATCAATAGGTTAATTATAGAATATTTATTTACTAATTTACATTACACTAACCCTTTGTTATTTAGGAATATAACTTCAATATTCTAAAAATAATAAAACATCTAGTGAACCTGACTTACTTTAAATTTTTGCACAAAAACCCTAGCACTAATTACTTCTAATTTTTTACAATATTTAACCAATTTTGCTTAAATTTAAATGTTATAAAAATATAAATTAATTGAAATATTTTAAATAAATTCACCCAAAGACTAGTTTGCGCATACTAGGTCTTATTTGCATACAAACACTTTCAAACCAGTAGGAAAAATATATTGCTAATTTTATAAATATTTTTAGATTCTTCCAAAAAAATTCATTTAAAACTCTAATTGGATCAACTAGTTTCCAATCATTTTTTTGTATTTTAGTTGAATATTTAAATCAGAAAATCAATTTAAAAAATAAAAATTCATAGTATTTTGCACAAGTACTTCTAAAAAATATTTAGTTGCATATACTATCTCCTTTCTGCTTCTTGAGGTATCACCTTACGTTTATAGCCATATTAAAAACATGATGATTAGTTACTTCAAAATTCTTCTTACATTTCTTGCAAATAACAAAAAAAACATAATGGGCCTTATCATGTACATGAATGATGAAGTATATCATATGTTAGTACAAAGTTTCATTCTCTACATTTGATGCTTATTTGTCATTATATGGGATGATGTTAAGCAATTTGTTCTTAAAAATATTAATCCATATCTTGCATCACCTCCTTTGGAGCCTCCCCCAACACCGAGTCATGTTTTATGGTCCATCTTACTCTTTCCCAAGTCACTATCCATTGCTAGAGAGCCCAATTGACACCTTTTGTTCCTCCACCTCCTTGACCCATCGATTGTCTTTCCTCTCCACCCATAACAACTAAAACTCATATATAGATAGTATATAATGTAGTTACTTTTATTTCTCAACATGTAGCTATGTCTCCTCTACCTACCCAAGAACCATGTCATCTTGTTATTCTAACCTATCCTAGGCTCAACCAACTAGCACATGTAGATTCGCACAAGGCATATGGAATTATTGATTAGTTGAGAAATAATCCAACTAAAATTTCCATGTTATAACTACTTTAAGAAAATAATGTTTCAAGGACATTCTTTATCAGGGAATCACTTAGACTTATATGCCTCTTGATTCAGAACCTTCTTATTTTGCATTGTGGTCAATACTCTAAAAACTATAAAAGATGTAATTTATTTTGATAGTGATAACATGCCTTCTCAAATGGTTATTAATCAAAATTTTCCACTATTCATATAAATATAAATTAAAAAAAATGTAGTCAAGTAAGTTTCCATTGATAGTGGTTTCAAAATAAATTTATGTAATATCACATTCTTATAAGCCATGGTTGTAGATTTGGAATCAATGGAAAAAACATATAAGAACATCTAAGGGTTTTATGATATACCATGATAGACTTTGGGTACTATTACATTGGATATCATGGTGGGACCAAAAACCCTCTCCACATAGTTTTGGGTCATGCTAGGTCCTCTCCACTATAATATTTTACTTAGATGACCTTGGATACATACCATGGGTGCTATTACTTCTACTCTCCATCAATGTATTAAGTTTATTGATGAGGGATATTTATAACATGTCTAATAGACATCCAACCATTCAAATATTATCAACTTATAGAGTCATCTTCAACTATTTCATTAGATAAAACACCATATCTCATAGTATAACCACCACTTAATAGCATTTCTCTTGATCAAATACATACATATGAAGTTAGAAAGACTAGAACTTCCTTCACTACTTCACTTATAGTTGCAACATCAACACCAACTCTTTTACTAGCTATAACAAATTTTACCATTCTAATTGATTCAGTGATCATAATTTAGACACCGATTACACATCCATGATCATTGATAGAAGCACCAATAATTATAGTTGATTCAATAATTACTCCACTAGTTACAAATATTTTGGTAGTAGTACCATCTTCTACTACTATAGCTAATGAGACTCCTATATCACTATTACCATTGGTGGTAAATTATGACTTACCATATGTACATGATGTTTATATAGATTCATAGGCTTCTTCAAATTATGATACAAAACCCATACTTATAGATGATTATTTGTGTGGTATCAATATGACTCTAGAGCTATTATACCACATCTTATAGTGCTTTTAGCATCTCACACTACACTCTAAAGACATCCTCCATATTTATGACCATAGTGAGCTCACTTGGCACATACATGTCACATGGTTACCCCTATGGATATAGACCCAGTTATTCAAATTCAGTTAGGTAGCACATAGCATCAACCATAGTTTGTGTTATAAATATTACTTGATCATGGATTGATCACATTACCTATGATATGACATAGATCTATTAGTAGATTGTCACATTAGGATGGTCACCCATTTTATACCTTTCATAAGATTATATGCCATGATACAAACTCATGCATAGCCTTACAATAGAGATTAAATAAACTAAATGATCAAGGTATTATTTAGATTATAGCGCCACCAGATCTATGACTTCCATTTAAGTCACTTACTAGTAGGGCTAAATATCCAAGATCAAAATCAACATCTCTACCACTAGAGCAACCCTCAGTTTACCTTCAACATAATGACATCATGAACATATCATTTGTGGCATATGATGCTACTTAGGATTATGATCTTGACATATTTGATGAGGGTTGATATCCTTTCCTCTATTTTCATCCCCCGTAGGTTCCATCTTTTGATCCCTGCCCACCACTAGCCTAGTCTTTTATATTGTGCTGTATATACTTGTACATAATTTATTTCTAGTATTGATTGTACATATTATCTCCTACTTTATTTTACATAGTTCAAATATTATCAAAAAATAAAAATAATATAATACTTCAAAGACACAAAAACATTCAAATATATCAAAAACACTAAAAATGTTTTTTGATTGTATGCATCACCCATGTTTATAGTACTAATATCATGTTAGGACTTACATTTGCTATTTACTACTATTATATGTCTATTTATATACATTACCGTGTTTCACTTGATCTTCTTTGAGTTTGTGCAGTGACATCCATCTCTTTCATTGCTTCACTCTACCAATTAAGGGGTAATTTCTACTTCTACATTCGAGACATACATCAATATACACACCCACTGGGGGCATCTTCTACATGACTACACCATCCAATTTATGTCATTCCTACACTACACACTTTGAGTTATCATACTGATGCACATTACTTACTTGATTACATATATTACTACATCCACATCTCACTAGTACCTAGTACTTGTGTAATTTTTAGCATATACCTAGTCTTTCAATATACATGTTTTGTATACTTTCACATTTGCTTTAATTAGTAAGATGTGTTTATATCTTCTAGTTATTACTCTTACTTTCATTCCTTGCTTGATGTAGCTTGTGTGATTGCATTTCTAGTTTCAGCTTATCTCCTGCTTGTGCCTTAGGACATTTATCAATGTCCTTTGCTTGTAATTTTCTATGTGCATGTGGTCCTTGTACCAAATTTTCTTGGTCACTTATATGTGTATGTGGAATTTGAACATGCCTTCCATGCTTGTCTTTTAGTTAAACTGACATGTGTCCATGTCCCTTGTTTGTGTGGTCCCTTGGCCACCCTTGTATGTTTATTTATTTTTATTCATATGTTTGTTTGCTTCTCACTTTGTGCAATTACATGATTCCAATCACGCATTTATATTACTTCTTGGATGCCATGATGGACATCATGCTCCATCTCTCCATGCTTACTAAAAAACTAATAAATAACAACTAATATCTAGCATTACCAGTCCAGTCAATTACTTTGCAGATGATCTTAAATTATTATATCTATCTAGGTATACCCCTATTGATATAACAATCTATCAATTCAAATATTGTTATATCTTGAAATATTTTGTCAAATATTCAATGTTATATCTTGAATCTATATAGTTTAACACACTTGTGAGACTCTTTTCTTCTGAGGGTAATCATTATAGGTTCATCATTCCTACCCTCAAAAGAGCGGGAATAAAATAGGGTTTCATCATAGAGATTAAACCTCCTAATAGTTGAAATAGCAGAATTCAAAACACTTAGCACAGAATCTAGAGGTTAAACTAGTCAAACAAGAGCAAAAAAATAGTGATAGTTTTAGATTAATAGTCAATTTTCACACCAAACAGTAGCACTAGAAATGGACAACATCACCAAACATAGGGGTTTCCACATTTTAGTGCCCATATCTAGGTAGGAAAACACTTAAAATTTCTAGAAATAGGCAAAAGGTTTAGTTTAGGGATAGTTTTTGCACCTCTAGATCAGCCAGATTTAGCAATTTTGGTATAATTTTCTTAGAGAATCTAGATACAGGGGGTTATTATGCATGGCATGATGGTTTTTCCTTTCATTTCAAATTAGGTAGTTGGTATAAATTCCAAATCAAAATCCATGTTTTAGACATTAGTGATTGGGGGTAATGTGTGTGGCACATTGATCTTCTTTTCTTTCCAAGTTTAGTTTAAACCTAGGAATTATTAGTAGTTGCATGCCTTACTCCATCTATAAGTGGTTGGCATCACATTTGAGATAAAATTTCATAAAAGTTTAACTTTTTGGGTACCTGAGTCCCTGATTTAGCTTTCACATAAGCATTTTACATCATTTTTGGAGAGGCTTTCATACAAGCCTATCCTCCATATTTTGAAAGGGCCAAGAATGGCCTAGTTTCCAACATCTATTCAGGCTATCCATGCCACATTGTTAGATTTATAAAACATCCATGGGCTCCATGAACCATCTCATATGACATCTATTTTATACTGGTATCACCTCATAGCTTCACTTCATGGGGCAATGATCGAATGAAAGGTCTAGCTAACCTTTGTATTCTTGAGCCACCAATTTAGAGGGATTAGACACACAGTCCAAACATTGATTAGCACACACATGATTTTTTAATTTCACATAGTTGGAAATGATGGTGCTAAAGGGCCATCCTTTGTATTCTTAAGCCACTTTTTGAGGAATTGAGCACTCATCTTTATTCCTCATATTACTCTTGATTTAACACACACTCAACATCATCCATCATAGTCTAGCATCACAACAGGTTTTACATTGGTTCACATACCTAGTGTGGTGTATTCATTCCTTTCTATTCCTCTTACTCAAATTTTATACGTTATTATTTTAGATATAGTGTATCTAGTAAGAACTAATCTACTTTATGTTTTCATTACAAATTCACAATTCATAATGTTATCTCTCTATACACATCTAACATCACATAACTTTGTGACCTTCACCCTTATAAGTAAGTTCAGGTATGCTTCTTATTTTTATTTATCCTAACATTTCGCTTTGATACATCATTAGAATAAAGGGGGCCAAATGTAGTCATGCAAAAGGTGAAATTATACAACTTTAGTATGGCTAAGACACCTAATCCATAGGTCCCCCTGTTGGCTCACACAATCGTTCTAGGCTACTTCTTTCACTGATTCCCAATCATCCAAAGTTTTCCAAACTTAGATTTTTCAAACCTAGGTAACCCTTCTGAGCCTAGATCTATCCTCCAAACCTTTTTCCCTCTAGAAAATAGTGCCTAAATAGGATAAGAGTGCTAGAACCTAGGGTGTCCTATTTTTGGCACTATTGTCCAAGTTCACATTTGCCTCCAACATTCAGATTCTTCTCATTCCTTATATTTTTTGTTGTCAGCCTCACATGAATTCATTTAACCTATGATCATTAGTTTCCCTATAAAATTCCATTCAAATTTCATTTACAAGGATTGACGCTCATTATAAAGAGATATGCAAGAATAAAAGCTAGTACACTCAAGCACTCATCCCTATTATTTACATATAGCCTTACAATATTTTTCAAAGTCTATTCAAGTCATTGCATTAGTCCCTATCCAAGTGAAGCACATCTAATTTAAAATTCTAATTGCATTGATCATACACAAATTTCACCAAGCACTTCAGTGGGTGAACTACATTAGCTTGATCCCTCTTCAGAGTATTGGTATGTAGGCAACATACCCATGCATGTGGTGTGACGTGTGTTTAGTGTATTCTTTACACACTAACCCCTTCTCTTTATTTCCCAAGTTTGCATTCATGTTCAAGCACTAGGAACTCTTAAGGGGTTTGATTATTAAAATAGGCACATAGCGATCTCTACTATTTTATAAACCTTAATACTTTAGTGACAGGGTAAAACAAGCATTTTGAACAAAACCCAGAAAGCTCTTAGCCTCAAGACAATAGCACTACAACATTAGACAATAGGGTGTCATATTTTTTATGCTTCTATCCAATCAAGAAATGAAATATAGAGGCTTATTTATGATTGTTTCTTAGTGTTTATCTTATACTATCATACCTTGTCTCAGTCTAGATCAACTGAAATAATTTAAGTCCTAATCTCTCTCACTTTCTACTATATTTAGAAAAAGTAAAAATACAATCTATTTACATAAATTAGTAGATTTATTCTAGAATATTTATTTACTGATTTACATTTCTCAACCCCTTTATTATTTATGAATATAACTCCAATATTCCATAAAAAATAAGACAACCACTTCATCTACTCTTAACAGATAAGAGGCAATGTTTTCTTCCTTCTTCATTCTCAGACTTTCAAACTACCTTCAGTGTGTCTACAACTTTGCCAACCTTACTTTGGTGTCTCATTCATAGATGGTTTGAAACTTTTCCCAATTTACTTTGGTCATATCACTATCATGACCTTTAAAAATTCTACCTCTGAAAGAACACACATGATGACATTCATCACCTTAGATTAGTTCTCACTTCCCTTCTTTCTTGATGCATTAGTTGGTGGTGTAGAAGGTTAAGTGAATCCATCAACAATAGATTTATATATGTTATTCATTTTGATGTTCCAAAATCCATATTTGGTCCTATTGAAGAGAGGATTCTTATTGGTTGATAAACCTCCTTCTACTTGATGTCTAGACATGCTTATGCTTCTATAATCTCCTTAAAGCTATCAGGCTTGCTTCAAAGGACTAGGATATGATAGGAAAATATGAAAGTAAAATGACTAAGAGGGGGGTGAATCAGTTTTTTAAAACCTTATTTTAATTATACTTTAACATTCTTTAAACCATGAAAGCAATATAGTGATATAGCAATGCATAAAGAACCATTTACATGAGCATAACACAATAAAGCACATATATGAGTGGGAAACCTTCAAGGGTAAAATAACCACTATGATAATTTTAAGTAGACTATATTAATATAAAAAAAATTAAATTCTATTGAGAACCAACCTAACTTGTATCACCAACCCCAATAAAGTCAAACACTCACTTGACTAGGCTTTAGCAAGCAACTACTTGTAAGGAAGAACCAACTCCCTAAGTGACTCAGCACCAACTCATCCAATTCATAAATTTCACACACCTTCTCTTTTATTATGGTCTATAAATAATTTCAATATCTACTTCTACTCATCCATGCAAAATTTTAATCACTTGTTTTGAATACAGACAAATAGGCCTAAACAGCCTTGTATATATACTAGTCATGGTCACACACCACTTGGTCAGACACGTACCTTCAAAATTTTAGGCTGGAAATAAAATATGTCTTAAAAAATCTTATGAACATCATTCACATGTAATTTTAACCCCTTTTGGTCTGCCATAACTCAATTAGGCCTCATTTCTCTTTTGGGTCTCATGGAGACCTAATTGCATTAGGTTTATCCTTTTAGTGCCAAAAAATGGTCCTCTTGGGCTTATATGGCCTTCTTAAACAATAAAAAACTATTCAATAACTTATCCAATGAACTCTATTCACCTCCTCCATGATTGATTAGA